>KZ506904.1:33957-78069 GCA_002844005.1 Limosa lapponica baueri | reverse complement strand
AAAAAAAAGGAATTTCTAATTACCGGTTCTCCAGGCTTTCCATTTTCTCCAGCTGGTCCTGGTCCACCAGGCAGTCCCTATATGAAGGAAGAGTATTATCATCTCTGTTACATAGATAAATTACTTGTTTTCCCACCTAGCAATTTTTTTTGACACAAAGATTTGTGCCCAACTCACTCCGATCCTTTACAGAGTAGGAGGTGCTAATTTGTAGCTAGATGTTTTATGTGACATAATCTCTGGAGCTAGCCATCCGGTTTGCAATTGTGAAATACTTAGCAACAACTTTTGTCAAGTGGCTGATCGGTCTTCAAAATATGATGACATGCACCCAAATGAAAATATTTAGATGCCTCCTGTTTTTTTCCTTTCTTTCTGCGAGTATGTGGTTTAGTCTATTAAAAAGAATAGGAAGCCAATAAACAATAAACACACAGCACCTGGAGGCCGGGTGGACCTGATGGTCCTGGTTCTCCTCTCTCCCCAGAAGCACCCTAGAATCCAACAGAAGAAAAAAAAAAAAAGAAATTGTCTAAGAACATTTCAATATATAGTTCGCACCGTATTTATTCTATGCCCCCTTATCATGATCTGTTGATGACACTGCACAATCCCAAAGACTAATGTATATTAGTGTTCTGGTATTTGCTCTTTTCATTCCAACCGTTAGATGTAATTCAGCAGACACATTTATACTTGATACTAGTCTGAAATGCTAGCTCTGAAAAATGTTAAAGGGAGCAATACTGTGCTTCAATTTGAAAAGCTGGTAGATCCCCAAAAGCTCTAAATTGACTTTTCATTTCAATTTATACCAGGTATACCTGACTCAGGTTTCTCCCAACAAAGTTTTAATTTCTTAAAATAATGAAAAAGAAGACCTCTTTTATTTGTCTTCAGAAATGGAGACTTCTTTATTTCATTTAAAAATTTTTCCTTCCCCTAAACTCAGTCTCTGTAGAAGACAGACCACCTTGGCAATAACTGATAATTGTCTCTTATGGGACTGCTGCACTTACAGTAGGTCCAGGAGGACCTGGGAGGCCAACATCACCATTCTTCCCAGCAGGACCCTATACAAAGACAAAATAAGGCTGTGGTTAAGGGGTGATATAATTTTTATAACAGTCACAAAATTATTATTAATGCATATGATGTCATTAATAAATTATCCTATAATTAAATAAAATGTTAATGAAACTTACAGGTGTTCCAGGTGGTCCACCAGGGCCTCTTTCTCCATTCTTACCTGGTGCACCCTTACAAAAGGGAAAGATCACAGTTAGAGTTTAGAATACCTGTTCTGGTCAGCATACAATAACTTCAAGATGCAGCACCAGATAGCCCCACTATGGAGCAACTTAACAGTTGATTGATCAAGCTTAAGCACAGGAGAGGTGAAGAAATCCCACTCACCTCATTGCCCTTAGGACCGGGGAAACCCATCACCCCTGGCTGACCACGTGGGCCTGGGGGGCCAGGTGGACCAGAGCGGCCGGATTCACCCTGGTTACCCTGGGATAAGCAAAAAAGAAATGAAGATGTGGCATCTGTTAGGTGAAAGAAATGAATATCCGTGACTCATTAAATAGTGAGTGAGGGTGGGATCAGGCTAGAGACACTGTCATTCAAAACTTATTATGTGTTTTGTATTTCAACTAAGTTTCTATATACTCTGCATTTTAAATAGTATTAAATTACAAGATTTACAGAATGTTATTACAGTGAGACAGCAAATAAAGTGCTCTGGGTAATTAAAACAAACAAAAAGAGAGACAATCAATCTGACTGTGATAACAACCTGTCATGTTTATAGTGTGGGATGAGGGTGAGGTCAGTAGGAGGACTAGTATAAAATATTTGCACAATGTACATACTGGAGGTCCAGGTTTCCCATCACTGCCAGGGCTTCCTGGAATTCCGGGCAAACCCTGCAATTGAAGAAAAATAAGTGTTATTCTTCAGTTTAAAATGTATAGTATTAAGTTACAATACATTAATATGAATATATAAATATACATTTTAAACTCCTTCCTTGATTTTAACCTCTTTAATAAAGAATAAAACTCCTCCCATCTCCCCCCATTCCCACTAAGGGGAAAAATTGGTTAAAGATAACAAAGTCTTCTGTTAGGAGTTTATTGCATTCACTGAGAATCACATATAGTCAAGACATCGGACATTGATCAATGTCTACAAAGATTGTATTCTTTCAGTATTTGGGATGAAAACTGATTTCAGGTGGTAAAAATCAAGGAATTAAACAATTTTGATTATGTACCTCCACTTAAAAGCAATACAATTTCTAACATTTTAGTTAATTTGTTTTATATTTGTAATTATTTTTATTATATTTTAAATCATTCAATTTCATTCCCAATAAAACCTTGTCTAGCTCTCAGAAGGCCGCAGTCAGGCTGACTTTCAAATTTGTTGTCAGCAGTTGCTATTTCTTAGTACAGTTCACAGAATATTGTTACATTCTGTACATATTACACAATAGGTTATCTCTGAAAATCTTATTATGTACTATGAAAATCTGACCAAGAGGTTATTTGCTTTAATTGCAAATAAGCAGTAAATATAAGTTAAATACTTAAGTATGATGAAATATTTAAACTAATGTATAATTAAATTATTGAAATTTTAAATGTAAGCCTATTTAAATAATAATTTACATATAAATATATTTTAAAACAGTAACTTATTAAATATAAGAAACGTAATGCATTTTATAATAAATTATAAAATTTGCTAATATGTAGATGATACAGAAAATCATCCAACACTAATTCACACTAAAGCCACATCTCATGATAGTGCATGGCACACCCTGAGAAGTGGGGACCACGTTCAGCTTCATATAAGCTTCCTCATTCACTTGTAACAGATGTTCTTTGAATGGTTATCTATCGCACTATACTCTACTTAAAGGAATTAATAGAAAATTTTTCTAATTGGACTCCTCTATTGTATCAGATCAGATGAGGTATCTCGAATAGAGTTTATCTCATTTTCTTGGAGATATCCTGTCTTACTCTCATTCCGGGAAGACCTGGGCCTCCATCTTGTCCACGCTCTCCTGCTGGTCCACTGGGGCCAGGAGGACCTGGGCTACCACGTTCACCTGCAGGACCCTAAAAAAAGAGATGTTAAAATTCACAGCAAGGAAATCAGCATCATATTGAATCTGAAATCATCCATTCAAATTCACATGGAATCTCCAGAAGTTTGGCATTTTTTTAGAGGAAGACTTTTACCTTTTCACCTGGAAGTCCATTGCTACCGGGTAAGCCACGGAAACCAGGGGAGCCCTGCCAAATACAAGAACAAAATATGGATCATAACCAATATGACTTAGGTGGTGGCAACAGGTTTTTTTTTTATCTAAACTATTTACAATTAGACATATTATTATGAAAATTAATGAAAGAAATAGACAGAAATGACATTTCATGGTAGCAAGAAAGTCTACAGAATTATTTTCTCTTTGAATATAAACCTCCTGTTGAAATCATAGGCCCTCCTCTATTTTTAACTGGCGCTGCACAAGTTACTTAATTCATGAGTTTTCTAAATTCATATAAAAAATAAAACAACACATTCCATTTTGAACAATTATTTTCTTCTAATTCAATACTGAAAAGAGCTTTATTGTATTATTTTATTATTTATCTCTACTACTATCTTTATTGGCTACAAGAAATTTGAATTATAAAATCTATATATTTAATATGATTAATTTGTTCACTGTGTATCTTTGGTTCCCTTATAGCTTCTGAAAATAC
This sequence comes from Limosa lapponica baueri, assembly GCA_002844005.1. Taxonomy (NCBI): domain Eukaryota; kingdom Metazoa; phylum Chordata; class Aves; order Charadriiformes; family Scolopacidae; genus Limosa; species Limosa lapponica. Next base: position 74,281 of record KZ506904.1, on the reverse strand, counting down.
TGCAATCAGTTATTAAATTGGGAATTATAAAGAGATCAACACAATTTCCGTTGCTTCAAATGGGAACAGAAATAAAAAATTTGAAAGGTTGTTGCTATTTGTTTTGTTGAACGAATTAATTCAGAAATTCCTTTGTTAGAATGCTCTTTGGAAAGTTATCAAATCTACAAGCCAAACCACCTGTTGGTAATAAAGACATTCTAACATAGAAGACATCCTGACAATATCGTTGTTATTGACATTATTGACATTTAAGATCTATTGATGATAAAGATGTTGACATAAAGACATATCCTGAATGTAGAGGAATTTGCATTAATTTCACTTTCCAGAGCTGAAATTTTGTGATTGTTCATTTTCATTAAGCGAGAAGTAATTTTGAAATTTAGGTTTTGGGGGTTTATTGCTTGTATTTTTTTCACCTACGTAGTTCTCACAGTTTATGGTTGCTTTTCAGCACAAATCTTTCAATACAACTTCTAAGATCACTGCTTTTTCAATATAAAAAAAAGAAATAAATGAATTTATTTCAGACTGCGATAGATTCAAACACTGCAATTCAGATGAGGAACTAGATAAGAATTTTCTCCGGTTTCGTAACCCAGTTTCACATCTGGCATTTGCTGAGAACAGATACGGAGCCAAATTTCTCCTCCAAGTACTTTGTACACCACATTTTGCTGTCTGTATATTAACTCAGAATGTACCTCATATGCATGGTCATCTACAGCAGCTTACCCTTTCTCCAGGTGTACCAGGTACACCATTCTGGCCGGGTTCACCATTTGCACCTCTTTTGCCTTCCTCACCAGGAGGTCCAGGAGCACCAGGGGTGCCGTTTTCACCCTGGCAACAACAGCAACAAAGTGAAGTTAGATGTCTCCAAAAAAAACCCCCAAAAATCCGGGTTTTGTATGGGGAATGATTCAGGGTTCAGACTTCCTGGGAAGAAGTCTTCGCATGCATGATAAAATCACTTACACGCTCGCCTTTTGGGCCTGGATCTCCTTTTGCACCATCCTTACCAGGTTCTCCCTAAATAGGAGAAAATGCTATTAAAATTATGGATTTCAACAGGGTATTATTCTAGAGTTACTAGACGTGCTAAAATACTAAGTAGACATGTTATCATTCAAATTATTGATTAATTTTTATTATTTTACATTCTGCAAAGGAATTAACATGCACTAGTTGAACCTGGATGTGGAAAGCATGAGGCTCCTTAAAAACCAGTAAAGGAAAGAAGTGATCAAATCTTAAAAGCCACTGAGTAAAGTTTTATATCTGTTTCTGAGCTATTTCAAACATCAAGACTTTTGCTTGACATCCTTGAGTATCTTCTCTAACAAAGAACTCTGTGTAGTGTAAGGCTGTCAGGAAAGAGCCTGTTCCTGGGGAAAATGACAGTGTAAGAGTAGGTACAACTCACTAGGTGACTGTGGACTCAGCCCATGGGAGTTTAAACAGGTGAAATTAAGATTTTAAAACAACAGATTTTGTCTAACATAAACATTTTAGACTAGCTTTTTCTGCTACATATTTCAGAATTGATAGATAATTTAGGAAAGCAAACAAATATTATTATCATATTTATGTATAATGTTTATATATAGCAATATATAAATGTGTAAAAGATAAATATATATCTATAAAAATAATTGCCTACTGTTATTTCAAAAAATCATTTATTAGACCATCTCAAGTGAATAGGACAAATTCTATGGGTTTTCTTTAATGGTATCAGAACTACTTCCACCATATTTGTTTGTACAACCAGTATAATGAATATTAGTAACTCACCGGACTGCCTTTTGCTCCAGGGTTTCCACTTGTACCTGGAGGACCAGGAAGACCACGGCCTCCTGGCAGACCAGGAGCACCAGGAATACCAGAAGGTCCCTGTAGAGAGCAAACAATAGTCAGGGATGAAGAGAACATGGCACTGTTGGACTCTGCCCAATCCAAACAGCAACCCTCACCAACACAGTGCAGCAAGAGACAGGGATGTGAAAAGTACCCACCATTTCACCCTTGTTGCCAGGGCTTCCAGCTCTTCCAGGAGGGCCCTAAAAAATAAATGTATAAATAACTGATGTTGCTAAGCTAGGACTAAATCAAAGGACATGTAGAGCTTTGTGAGGAGCAGCTGGAACAACATTTCTCAGTTCCCGTGTGGTATTTATGTACCTGAGGCCCGGGTGGCCCAGCATGACCCTGAGGACCAGGTTCTCCTCTCTCTCCAGGACTACCACTGGAACCAGCAGGACCAGGAGGACCAGCTTCACCCTACAGAAAAATAGTAAAAGGAGAAAATGAATCGACTTTAGTCTTGTCTCCAGGGAAATTAGTATTTGCTTCACGGCTTCTTATACTGTGGCATGCTTCATGTGATTTGGGAAGAAGGTTACCGGCATCATCACCCGAGTGCAAGAGCCAAATCAGCACAGCGACCTCGGTGCTGAGGCACAAGGTACTCATGCACTCCAGCCAGCACATGCTTGCTGCACAGCTCCTCTAGCTGGGAAAGTTCACTTGACCCCTGGCATAATGCAACATAAAGCATTTGGTCTACAACTTCATGGTGTTTTAGGGTGGGTATTCATGAAGGTGATGAGGATACGGTTTGTCTTGTGCTGTGTATGAAAACATATCAGTTCTAAGCTTGCAAACAGTGTAATAGCAGCCAGAAAAAGGAGGACTCATAAAATAAAAATGTATAGTGACATAAGCTGGCTAACGAGAGAAAGGACCAAATCCTTTATTAGTATGCATCTTTAGCTGAATACCTTAAAACCTGGAGAGCCTGGAAATCCTGCAGTTCCAGGGGGACCTGGGGGACCCTTAAAAATGGAAGAAATACTATTAATATAAAAGGTAAAAGCCATATGGAATTAATGTTAAGTTTAAAAAAAGTCTGATTATGAAATTTTTCTCAGAGTAAGGAAACACCTGGCAAAATAGCAAATATAAATTATGCTCCAGAAGATGAAGTTTGGCTAGCCCTAAAATATCACACCTACATCTTAGTTACTCTGACGTTTACATGTTCAGCTAAATTTCTGTGTTGTAAATTTAAAAATATGAAAGCTAGCATTAAAGAGATTAAGCTATAAAATATGTTCAAAATTTGTTCTAATTGCAAAAAAAGTGTAGGAGAAAAAAAAAAAGCCAATATAGCTGTTACACATACAAGTGGACATGCTCAGTTTTCTAGGCAGATAGAAAATTTTTACCCACCTCAGACAGCTAAATAATGTATTTGATAAGACCATTCAAAATTTGATCTGCATAGATAACAGCAATTCTATCTGTCTACCTGTTCTCTGAGAATAATCTGGTTTTGGATTTATGCATTTTCTCATCTACAGTGTTAACGTTCTCCTATTTCACTGTATGCTTCAAGTATCTTAACCAACAGTTATGAAATATAATTAAATAAAATGCTCATTCTTAAAGCAGTGCACCTTCAGTCTCATGTTTGCTGGCACTGCAGAACATCAGCTAGAAATAACTAGACTTGAGCAACACAAATACTTAAAGTCAAACATCTGTAATTCATCTTACAGGTGGTCCTGCTGCTCCTGGAGATCCATCTTTGCCATGGGCACCCTACAGAAAGAAGAGAGGTGTTGAGTACAGACCACTACACTGGACACAGAACCCACGTGGTTTAATGCCCATGACTCACAGACCATCTTTTTCTGACTCTACATTCCCACTTAGTTGACCAAGACACAAGGATTCCTCAACTGTGCAATTCTAAAATAATAATTAACTAAATATTTTGTGAAGGAATATCCAACACTTCATGTGACTTGTACTGTAATGGTGAGACAGCAACATGCAAAAATGTATTCTTATTACATTTCTTAAGGAAATAACAGTTACAAACCATCATCTCTGTGGACAGTTCTTAAGGTTAAATAACTAAGATCACAATAGATGTATATTTCAAAGTAAGAGTTACTTCTAATTCACATAGAAGACTAAAATTTCACTCCAGAACCCTACCAAACAGTGGTATGACTGCCTGCCTGTATTGTAGAGATGTTAGACCAGGTCCACTGCTCAGGTTATATAGTATTTGTATGAACAAACGAAGTAGGGAATTCTCAACATATTGAAACAAAATATGTGCTGCTTCTGCAGTTACTTACAGGGCCACCAGGATTTCCAGGTCTTCCTCTTTCACCAGCTGGACCTCTTGGTCCCTAGAAAACATAAGAAAATGAGTCTGTAAAATGGCTTCCAAAATCATAGGGCTGAGCAAAGAGAAATTGCTCTTATTTGCATATCTCAGTATTGTTCAATGCATGTGGTGGGGTAATTAAAGTTAAAAAAAAATGAGTAACTCAGTTAACGGGGAAGTGTCATTGGCACTTTTATTTAAATACTACAGGATACATATATTTACCGGTTGGCCTGGTGATCCATTTGCTCCAGGAAGACCGGTTTCACCCTGTTATGGAGACAAAACACCAGCGATGGAACAAACTTTGGTGAGAATATATTTGTTTTATTCAAAGGGAATAGACATAGAAACGAGACAGCCCAATCCATTGTCCCTTTCTGCCTGGTGCTGAGTGTCCTCAGCATGAATTGAGGTCTGTAAAGTCTGAGAAGTCTAAACTAGTGCCAAAAAAATATTTAAACAGGAAAAAAAAATAATAATCAGGAAGACGCGGTCCTTTAATATTATGCAAAGTCACATGATCCAGGTACATCCTTTCATTTTGGAATCTCACCTTTATTACAGCTGGAAAATTGAGACATGATGTGGTTCAGGAAGTCTAACTCATTTGGAATGATTCTCATTCTTTTCATGGAGATATACAATGAGTTTCTTTAATGTTCAATGGGTTTTTATAATTGCATGATGGAGGGTATTACTCTACCTATTACAAAGATGACACTGTAGTTTTTTACCTTTGGACCAGGAGGACCGCTGTCACCTCTGGCACCATCTTTTCCATCAAAACCCTGTGGGAATAGAAAACCATATCTGTAAGTAGTATTCCTCTTGCATCTGGAAAACTTGATTCCTTTTGGTAAAATATAAAGCTTCAAGGCAAATTCATATAAAGGGGCATATTTTTAATAATCTGTTGGAATACTTTTTGAAAGAAAATTCTGAATCCTCTATTTCTCCATTGAGATTAGTTAAGAGTGGATGCTCTTCTGGAAAGCATGCTTCACCCCAGCATTCAGGATGGAGCTCTATAATTGAGGTAACTAGATAAAATATATCAGTCTCTGTTACAGAAGGTCAGATTACATTGCCCAGAAATTGGCCTTCAATTCTGTGATTCAGTCTCTTTAGCTGGGAATTGATGACTGAAAGACCACAACAGTGCAACAGCATAATTCAAGTAGAGTAATAGACTCACCTATACTCAATTATACTCAATACTTACTCGTTGACCTTTCATCCCAGGCATCCCAGGCATTCCAGGGTGTCCCTTGTGACCCTAAACACACAAATATAGAAAGATAAGTAAATGCCATACTTATTGTATGAAGGGCACAACACAATGTTCATTGTGTGTCATATTCACTTGACTAACTTAAACTGGTAAAGCAAAACCCGTGATAAGAAGAACATTGTTATTGGGGGCTTTTCCGTACCGGTAATCCAGGGATTCCACGGTCTCCATTTCTGCCTGGTCTTCCTGGTTCTCCCTGCCGAAAGAAAGTAAATTTTTCTGACTGCTTTGCTATTGCTTCAGTTACTGGCAAAGAACTAGTTCTTGTAGGTGAAGACAAGTCAGACTAAGTAGGTGAAACTTCCACCAAAAACAGCAGGGAAAATTATAGCAGAGAGATGGTTCATCATATGACTGCCTTCTAAAAACCAGTTGGCAGAATTTATAAATCAAATTTTCACAAGATTTTGGCTACACCTAGTTTATTTCAAGACATCTTTTAGGAAGAGATGATCATGGAAAACTTATTTTTCATGGTGAAAGACTCATAATGGACAAAATTTTAGCTGCTTGTCTCGCCTCATACTATACCTATTCAGGACTCCCAGCTGCGACACAAAAGATGGTTTTAACAGCCTTAACTCTCAAAGCAAGATTTGAAGGGAGCAGATAACCAGCACTACTGACTGCTTTTCCTTATAACCGCTAATTTATTTTGCACCAGATCAAAATAGCATACTTCATCTTTTTTAAAAAATTGTGTCAATCAAATTGCCCATTAAAATGGAAACTTTTTTGGAATGGACGTTTATAACTAATGTAAGCCAAATCTAGTTTCTTACAGTTATGTTGTAAAATTGAGAAATAGTGAGATGTGAAAAATTCTTAAGTGCAATGGTATCAGTGTGCTCTGCTGTCTTACCATTTAATGAACTTTCATTCTTCACATTTATTAATCACTGGATGAATAATAGTGCACTTACATCTTTTCCCGGTGGACCAACTGGGCCTATCATTCCAACAGGGCCTGGAGGTCCCTATAGAAAATGAATTAATATTAACTACAATAATAAAAAATATAAAGTCTCTTTCAAATTTAAAATGCATTAGGTGTCATAAAATACTTGTACATTTGTCATACATGATAGTAAACAGACAGGATGAACTTTAAAATTTCAATCCACTCCAGTGATGAGACAGATTCATGCTCGTAAGATCATGCTTTTAACATATATTGTGATAGGTAACATATACATACAGGAGGGCCAGGTTGTCCTGGTTCTCCGGGGGAACCTTGATAGCCAGCAGAGCCCTATAATGCAGCAAAAAAACAGTTAAGATGTGAACAGTTACATGCATCATTCCATGGTGCTACTATATTTTACAATAATCTCATAATTGTAAGGAAAACTGTAGTCAGAATTGTCACCAAATGATCAAAGGTGAAATTAGCAGAACCAAGCAGAATATGCCTACCTGAAAATTAAAACCACTCCTCTAAAAGGATATGTACATCAAAAAACTCATACCATTTGTGTGTTCACTGTATGTGTATTAGGATTCCCACTTTCTTTTATCTCCTACTAAATTTTTATACAAATAAACATTAGGGAATGGTAGCAGAGGATGATAGGCAATGGCATGTCTTAAGACAACCTTAGCTGACACCCCACAGAATTGCAGAAAGTTCTGGGGAACACAGAGACTTAAGCAAGCACAGTACATAGCACTCAGCCATTGAGGCCTGGTGGTGCATAAATGGTACAACCCAATTAACAGAAGATGACATTTATCCATAAAACTCTTCAGCATAGTATCTAGATTTATTGGTTGAAAATGTACCTAATATTCATGACAGAGTAAAGGAGAAGCTCATGTAAGATGATATGAGACAATTATGAAAAGATTAATTTTACTTACAGGGGGACCTGCATGACCAGGTGGGCCAGGGGGGCCGCTGGGGCCAGGGGGTCCTGGAAAGCCACTCTATATTGTAGATTAAAAATAGTCATTATATTTATGTAATAAAGCTATAACACTTAGTGTAGTTGCTATAGTCACCAATAACTGTGAAATAGATTTTTACATATTAGTACAGAGAAAAATCCACGGTGACATGCAATTGGTGCAGTAAAAAGGAAGCAGCAGTATATATACACGTATATACACATTGCTAAATAGATTGTCCAGTACCTACAGTCCCTTCAGAAAAGGGATCACTGGGTTTCTCTTTGCAGCCTTAGCTAACATACCCCACAAGATATTTTCAAAGCTGTAATTTTTTTCTTTGGAGTCACTACTCTCCTTCCCTGGACCCCCCGGAAGGATGCTCACAGCTCAGCTTTTCAGCTACCTAAACTGGAAGAATAGATAACTGGAACTCTTAATTTGTAAGAAAGAGTAAATGAGCTTCAGCTTCTCTGCCATGTAACTGAGCTTTATTAGTCTAACACTACATCTTCAGTGGTGGAGACAAAGTGTACTAATAAACTTCCTTGCTAGTCTATTGATGTCACATTTTGCTTTCTAAAACTGCTTTTAAAATTTCTCACCTCACCTGCATCCAGGAGCTGTATTACATATACATATGCAACACATTAGAAGAACTTCATATGATAAACCCTGTTTATGACCCTAGACTTTTTAGGACTTGGAGATATACTGAACTAAGGCCATATTTTTGTTATTGTCAGTAAGGCAAGCATTTTCACCAGTGAAATCTTTTCTGAACTTTAACATACTAAGCCATAAGAAAAAAATTATGTCTGGACTAACCAAAGGACTCAGAGGATGAAACCTCAATATACGTATGGTTTAACTCAAATCAACAGTGTTCCTTATTGCAACTGGTAAAATGGGAGTAAAATATTACTAAGAAAATTCTCAGTTTGGAAAGAATGCTAATATTTCTACGTCCTCTAGCAACAACCATAAAAGCATGTGATACTTCAAAACAGAAAACATTTGAAAATTAGTAGAGTGGTTTACTGCAGTTATATGTGGTTCTTTAAAAAAATATTTTGTTAAATTCAACTTTTAATGGCTTTGGTACAGACAAAACAATTGAAGTATATGAATTACATGAAAAACACCATGTACTGCAGTACTGGCAGTATATTCCATAGCTTAGTATTACACATAATGCGTGCCATATTGTATCAGAATAGGTCATGTATAACAGATGTCACATGAACCTGATTTTCATAATACAACATTATATAGTATTGCTATACTATACCAGTATACATAGTATAGTATACTACTATACTGCAAATATACCATGTTAATATTAGTTCACAGATTGCCTTTTGTCTATAAAAGACAGTCATTGTAATATTTGCTACTTCCTGGGACAAGAAGTACACCAAGTGGCAGAGCAGTTAGTGTCTGGGTAAATCAGGTTGCCTTCAATGTCATCTACTCATCAATTGCAATCAATTGACTAGACATACAGCTATAAACAAACAAGACGTTATTTTTTTCAAGGTGCACACTGAGGAGTGAAACTGATAGTTAGGTATGACATTTGCTTGCTGTCAGCATCTCCAGACTGTGAACAAATGAGCATATTTTAGCTAGAGTACATGCACTGGTGGAAAGAAACAAAGACACCATGTGGAGGTTATACAAGCAAATAAAGAGCAACTGGGATGTTAAGTACAAAATCAGTCCACAAGCAGTGGAGAGCCACTGGAAAGACAGTATTGGAGAGATGTGTGACTGAAGAAATACCAGGCATGGTAACCACCCATGGACAAATGTAGGTGCTATAGCTGACATTTTTTTATTTTATTATTCTTCCAAATTATTTCAATTTGTATGTTTATTCAAACTGAGTGTTTAGGTTGAAAATTGATAAATTAAATGTATATATTAATGAATGAATTAATCTATGTAATGTAAATGATAAACATTATTTAGTTCTAGTGAGTTTAGTCACATCTGCCTGTAACTGCTCTGTTACTTACTTTGCAGTCATGTATTGCATGATGCAATGTTAAAATGCAATGCATATGACCTGAAAGTATGCAGACAATCCTGGCTGAAGACATTCTAGGGTGCCAAACTAAGTTGTGAGGTTTTTTAAGCCAAAGTCCAGGGGTCAGGGCATAAGAAATCACTAAGTACCTCAAGGAAAATTGCCAAAATAGAGAGGAGTAATCTTAATTGTTAACTGAAAGGTGTCTTGGTTATTTGCCTGGTTCAGCACATCTCATTTAAGTCACCAAGTAGAAAAATGTAGATGATATGATAAGCTGTGGAGAAAAACTGTGAGGAGCTGAATATGAATAAATGAATAAACAAATACAAAAATGGATGGTTGAAGACCAACACATGGATGACCATATTAGCAAACAAACAAAGTAGAAATAAACAGATTAAAATAAAGGTGACAAAAGAATGAACTAAATTTCAGGAAAAAAAGCTGTCATGATTAGAAAAATTTATTTCATGAGATGATCTGATGGAACCCTGAGAAATAACACATTTGCTTGGAACTGCCTTGATATGTTACAACACGTGATTCCCAAACCTTGTTTCGCAGGATTGGACTGAAAATAATGATTATGCTTAATGAAGCAACAGCCAATTTCAAATAATGGCAATTCACCATATCCTCTACATAACAGATTGCCTGAATCAAGAACTATCCATGTCATCCGTGGTGAGTATCTCTAAATCCCAGTGCCTAAAAGGAAAATAATGAGGTGCAACATTTACATTTATTTTATATGGGAAGCATAGCTCATGCACAACTCTTTCAGGCAATCCATGCTTTATCTAACTAAAAAAACTGTGAAAAGCTTGGGCCAGGCCTAGCAGGCAGATACAGCATCCTTAGCACAGCAGTCTGAAAAGCTGTGGGTAAAAAAATGATAATTGTGAAAAAGCAAAAGTGAAAAGCTTTGGACTGCTCTGGGATGAAAAAAAAAAGAATTATGAGAGGGGTTTACTCACTTATTATGAGGCAAATTTGAGTTGCAGAAAAGTAAACAAGTTTGGAGTATCATGCTAATTAAAGACAGAATGCTGCTGCATGGATAAAAGACAATTAGGGATGGTGGAAGAGGTAAAAAAGTGGTGGAAGGGAGGGAAGCAATTTGTAGAAGAATACCAAAGCAGATAAATGAGGAGAAAGGGTGAAAGGGACAAGTGTTTAGGTAGTGTAAGAAAGTGAATCAGAGGGAGATTAAGAAAAAGGTCAGAAAAGGAATAAAGAGAGAGAAAAGGAAAAAACCCCAGATAATCTATAATTACTTTCTAGAATGGTATTGCCAAGCAAACTGCTGCCTTACGTTGCATTCCTCTTGCAGGCAACAATTAAATTAAAACTGATCTTGTTAAATTAAAATCAGGATACATACACATCCAACGTATAATCTACAAGCAGAAAATTTGTTCTTTAAATAAAATGGACAGAAAAAAGGCTATATCATCTTACAATGGGCTGTGGGTAACCGATACCAGCTGAACCAGCCTTCACATCATAGGAGTCATACTGTGGAGAAAAACTCTGTAAAAGAAATAGAGAAAAACAGAAAGAAAAAAAAAAAGAAAAAAAAAAGAAAAAAAAAGGTGATTGTTACAAATCAAGTAAGTTTTTTCTTACATTGGTAAGAAAAATGTATGGAAATAATTCATTTGTATCTATTGAGTAGTACTTGTTTGACATTTAGCTGCCACATATTTAAATCATCCATAAGAGAAGCCCAGCCAATATCTTTCTTTTGTGGTCATAGTAACTTTAGCTCCCTACTCTGTGCACATCCAGATATCATCTTAACAGCTGGGCCTCAGCTGAACAAAAAATTACCGTTTTCTCTCCTCTTGTTCTTGTTTGACTCCTTTTAAGCTTTTTGCCCCATTTTCTTTTCAGTTTCTTTTCTGCTGGACGTAGCTGTCACTTGAGGAAGTTGATGAAGTATTTTCTGTTGCACTAAAGAATGTAATGGTTTATTATAATTTTCCTAATTTCTGTTACCTGTGACTAATGGATGTCTCATTTCAGAGTATTTTGGTAGCAAAAAATCTCTTACCTGTGTATAAGTCTGTCCTTCCCTGAATTACAAATAATTTATTTTACCTCATGCATGGGAATTTACATATCTCAGAAAACTCAGTTTTACATTTTTTCCTAAGGCCATTTTCCATCTTTCTCGTTCTCATTTCCTGTTCACTATGTCACTCCAAGTAATTAAAATACAATCATCACTTTTGATCCCAAGCAGCTGAGCCTCAATGCTTTTGACAATTTATCTTGAAACAAATGGAATTTCAGTCCAAGGCATGGAGTGAAAACATGTCCTGTGGGCCTTTCTGAGAGCAGATAGCATCTTTGTCAAACCCATTTACTTAAAAGACTGTTTAAAAAAACCCTATAAATTCTACAGTCAGTTTTTCAAGGAATTGACATGTAACCCTCTTACTTGGCATATGTTGATTTTTTATGCAGATGTTAGCGAACTTAGTTGAATATGGCACTAAGGCAGTTTATGCATTAATAGCACATAGGTGGTTGAGCAGGAAAGGCTGAATACATGCAGTGTTCGGCCTGGTAACCCAAACCACTGTGGACCCAGCTCCTTTGCTGACCAGATACAAGACAACTCCTGTGCTACTGTTGTCAATGCTCTTGTCAGGATTCAACAGCACATCTTTGATACAACGTTGGAGTAGGTGACTAATTCAGCCTATCGTTCTCTCCTGTATCTGCATCTGCCAACCCAAGCCCAGTTATGTTACTGTGATGTCCACTGAGACTGGCTAACCAACCCATGGGTACTTCTCCAGAAGCTCAGTCCGTCAGATGCAATCCCTTTCAGAGTTGAATAGAACCAAGACATCTTTCCTCAGTTTTTGGCTTACCTGGGAGTGGGGAGCATACATGGAGGCTATAAACAGTGGCCTGTATTCAAAGGCAGCAATTGTTTTAACATAAGCTTTTTAACAGTTTTGTGGTAAAGCAATCCCATCTTGTAAAGCTGGGCTTGCTTGATTGCATGTCACCTCTTAACAAAGCACCAGCTGTGGCTCAGCTCCCTTAACAAATCCAATTGCACAGAAACTTTAGTTCAAATTAGCGCTCTTGCTGAGTCTGCCCAAATCTTCAGAAGAGAATTCAAGATTCAGTGGGACAGAAATAAAGAGGGAGCATGACAAATTGCACTTACATGGCACTTCCCTGCAAGCAGAGGACCTATGTTTCAGTCTAGTCTCCTGGGAATGTTTCTTTATCAACCATGCATTGGATAAAACACAAGAAAGTAAGAGAGTTCCCTAACCATTAAGCTTGAGAGGAATACTTCCTCCTGCACACTTTCTTTCTGATCAGATTATTTCTGAGTTACATAAATCCTTCATCAGATCTGGCTCCAAAAGTTTTAAAAAATAAGATAAGGCAGAGATTTACTTGCACTACAGCCAAATTTTGTGGACAAATTTTGCGGAACAAAACACCACCTACCACTCAGCTGTGTTTTAAAAAGGCACAAATGAGAGACAGATGCCACTAAAAGCAAAGTATATGTGAAGGTGCAAGGGACAGGTGCCTGTAGTATTGCTTTGTATGCTTCTGAGCAACAAGGTAGAAGCTGAACGTAATGATGACTTACGCCTCCACTTATACTGGGACATGACTGGCAGATTCCGGGAGGGCCAGGAGCTCCAGGACTCCCTGGCTGTCCTGGAGGGCCGGGGGCACCATTTCTGCCCGGGATCCCTGGAGAACCCTGCAAGGACACAAACAGAGCAGATAACAGACATCAGCACTTGCCTCCAACTGCAAGAGCATTGCAGCACAAATCCTTCCATTTGTTACAAAGTTTGTGCAATTGTGATGGGAAACTTTCTCAAACATAACTAAGACCACAACTGAACAATCAGGAAAGACATAGACAGTAGACAAAATTCACAAATGGAAACACTTCTTAGTTGCTGGAGCCTTATTGCAGCTGATATTTCACCAGACACACCTGAAATATTAAACAGGTCAATTCCTGAATCTAAAATTAGTACTGTTAAAAATCTACTGTCCGTAGATTTTCATTTTTTTTTCTACTGGGAAGAAACACAACAAAAAATAACAAATGTAATGCAGTTTGAACTAAACTCTCTCTCTCCTTGTTTTTCCACTTTAAATTTTTGAGAGTTTTGTTGAAGCTAAAGGGCTACTTCAAAATAACTATATGGCACAGTCCTGCAGACAGTGCAGACATCAATGAAAGCTGGTTATCTCAGCAGCTTGAATGGGATATATAGCACTGTAGGAACTGGCTCTTTATTTTGCTACCTTCCTTGGGAAAAAAAAAAAAGCTGCACTTACAGGGTCTCCTTTGGGGCCTCGGCTGACTACTGCAGGAGTCTAGAAAAAAAGGAAAAGTAATTAAATTAAGAACCAAAATCAAAACAAACTCCAAAACTGAAAGAGGAGTAATAGACGAATAATAGCATAATAAATATGTAAATAATAAAGAAAGAAAGAAAAAAGAAGAAAACACATTTAAACATAGGAATATAGTTATATCAGATTAATTCCATTTATTCTTATTCAGTATGTGGTTTTTTGTCAGTATTTCATCTGCATTTTCACAGTTCCATAAAGCTACACCTCCCCTGTAGGCAAAAAACATAGAACTAACGAAGTCAGAACTCTGACATTGAGTACAATGGGGACAGGAGTCCACTGTGGAAAGCCGTAAGGGACAGTTTTCTTGTATCCTTCTCAGTCTAGGATGTTAAGTGTGATAATGTAGATAACTTTAATTTCTCAGATCTACTCCTCCAATTTATTTATTTCTCAATTAATAATTCAGCTACACATTACTCTCTGGATTGTCAATTAGTAGTTCAGAACAGCTTTTATGTATTTAGATGCTAGTGGTAGTAAAGAATATTCAGCTGAAACTACCTTGGATCTTTCAAGGTGGCATTTCCCTATACACCATCCAAGGTCATCAGGACAGCTTCCAGTGGGCTGACCAACCTCTTCTATATTGAAGACAGAGGCTGGAGAAAGTAGCCCACTTGTCCATTATTATCAGGAACCACAGAACTGATAAAAGCCTCTAGACTCAAAAAGAGAGGGAGCTGTGCTTAAATCACCAGCACGCTTGTATGTACCACTCATTTACATCTCTAAAACTGTTCAGTGAAGTAGCTCAGGTAATCCTGGAAGCAGTACAGTTGCAGTAGCATGGTGTGACTAACACTAGGTGACATATTTGTATATGACATTTCATGTTTAAGCAGATATACTATAGAGCTGCAGAGATACATCTTCTGCCTTCCTCTTTCATATACATGTCTCTTTCAGTCTTTTATCCTCTTGATAAGAATCTTCAATGTGCCTGTGGAAATCTATGTACTTTAACAGGATCTCATGGATCTTAAGGATGAAATGTTTGGATAACCTTACAGCTCAATATAGCTGGCTAACTCACTGAAGCAGCTTAAGCAAAGGACTTGCCATGCACTAACATTCTTGATTTTCCTGAGGTTAAGTTGCTGCAACTGGTTTAGACAATGTTGGTGTCTATAAACAAGATGATGATAAATTAGGGGTGTAGGTCTTGATTCACCTTTCCTTTACAGGGCATTAAATCAGCAATAACTCTGCAAAAGGAAATTTACTCTGTGATGATGTAGAATTGAGTTGATAAGAAACGTACACTTGTGGTCTGCTGTGAAAATTATCCAACTTTCTTTAACTCTGTGTTGACAGTAGTTTTATGGATACGCATTGAGCATGCAGTGAACAAATAAGCTGCATTATTGTTTGCATTATTCCTACGCTTCTTTGTAAAACGAAAAATGTAATGGCAAATTGTTGCCCTCTGTTCCTTCCTACTATTTATCTGTGCCTGTTGTCTACATAGAAATGGGTTAAAGGTTTAAAGGACTTCATGCTTTCAGCTGCATAGCCCAAAGGACTACAAGTATTTTATCAGATCTGGTACCAATTCTCTGACAGAATACAGGAGTATTCTTGAATTTAAAAAAATTAAAATAATAATTAAAAAAAAAAACAAACTGTGAAAGATCAAGCTGTTGTGGTTTTTTTAATTGATTTGGCAAAATTTGCCCATCCAAAATGCCCACCTAGAGTCAGAAAGTGATAAGCTTAGTATTTGAAGAAAAGTGTTTAAGAGCATCTAAAACAAAATGAATTGAAGTTGGCAAGGATCAAGAAGGTGGCAACACCAAAGCAAGAACATTGAGGACAAACTTACTCTTGTAGGTTGTGGTGTTGTTTGTGGACAAACTGGACAGCACTCTCCAAAGGGAATTTCTGGGTTGGGACAGTCCAGCTCCTGTTCGTCACAGATGATGTCATCGCAGAGAACAGATCCCGAGTCGCACACACAGATTTGGCATGGCTCTGGTTTCCAAACATCCCTGTCAGCATAAACCTGCCCAAGATGGGTACATCCTGCGACTGGAAAGAAAGACAAAAGAGTGTTCAATATTATTTCAAATGTGTTTTCCAAATCAAAGATGAATAACAGGAAAGCTGTTGGATAGTCTGTTTTGTTTTCTACTGTAATATATTTAATGAGTGTGAAGTTCAAGGCTATATACTTCTCTTCAGACACTGGGAGGATCTGTTATATTAATTGCAGAGTCTGCTCTGAATCTATAAATAGACATCAATGGAAGCCTCCTGGAGCTGATCCAAAGCCCAATTAAATCTGTGATAATCTTCCGTCTCGAGTAATTTTAGTGTCAGACTGAGTAACTGTGTAATTAGCAATTGAATCCTCTACTGCAGCTAAAAAGCAAATGTGCCAAATCTCTCAAACAAGTGTATCACTGGCCCCCACGTGCCAACACGAGCACTGACACATGGATGTGGACTAAGCAGTCTGTCCAGCACAAACTCTTGTCACTAGCATCTTGCATTAATAGCTAGCAATTTTCAAAGTGTTTTTTGAAAGCCACCATATGCAATAGATCTAAAAGAATGTTCACATTAATTGCCCAGATGGTTTGCAATTAATATGTCATCTGGCCTGCTCAAATATTACAAGTGTCTGTATTTTCAGAAAAAAACATGTGTAATAGTCATGGCTTTGTGAATTCTATCTATATCCTTCCAACAGCTATTCTACGGATCAAATTTGTTATGGATAATGAATTTGAAGTGACTGATGAAAACCAGCTTCAAACACTGAATTTTTGTTTTGTATTTTCTTAGAGAAACAAGATCCAGAAAACTCAGTAATTTAAGAAACCAATATGAAAATAACACTGTGAAGTTAGACAAGCTCCTTGTAAGTTTTGTATAAGTTATTGGAAGTCTCAGATTACAAATGCAAGTATCTGTGAATGTCTTGAATAATGGAACAAGATTTTTTTCTGTGGATAATTCAAAATAATGCAGTTTAAAAACACAAAATTCTGGAGAAAGAGCTATTTGTGTAACTACATCATCCCTAAAACTTTAATATCAGAAGTTACCTACTACACATCACCCTTCAAAAAGAAAAAAAAAAGCTCAAAGATGTAATTCAACGCTCTGACATCAAATTTCCACTGGCTCCAGACAGAAAATTTTGAATGCCGACAAATTGTTGTAATGGTCATAATTACGGATGAGACTGAATCCAAATCTATAGTGCAGTTCACTCCTATGGGTTAGGCAATCCCTTTTTCTTTTCTCACATGCAGCATCTTTCATCTGTTTTTTCTCTTTTCCAATACTGCATTTGTGCACTGGTCTCTTCTTTCTCCTTACATTCTTTGTTTTAATTTCTCTCTCTATTTGGGTATCTGTTTCCACATCCACACCCCACTCTTTGGCATGGTACAGGCTTGGATGCGTCTCCTCTCTTCTCATGCTTCTTCTGCTTCAGTCACTTTTTACTCTATTTGGTTTCCTCTTTCCTGTAACATGTACATTTCCTTTTTATCTTCCATGAATCCTCTCATCTTCTGTACCTTCTGTACCTTCTTTACTGCCATGTTTTCAACTAAGCTTATTTTTGCAGACTCTGCTCCCTTCCCAGTGTCTTACTCAGCTGCTTTTACTTGTCCATATTAACCCAACTTTTACCTCTATGTCACCTACAAAATTCATCACCTCCTTGTGTGAGCTCTGTAAGGGCAATAGGGAATACAGCCAAGACTCCTGGCTCACGGAGTGGAGAACAAGAGTGGGGATCTCGGAGCAGGGCACTGCATGGGACAGGAAGTTTCTTTTCCCAATTTCAACCCCACTACAGGCTTTCTGCATACACCAACTTATGTTATTTCTGCACTTCATTTACAAGAGAAGCAAACAGGAAAATGTTGACTTGTCACGGTTGACACTACTTATGGTTAAAGAGTTGGTTTGACCACCAGCTTGATTAGGACAACAGCAAGATGCAAGAAGCTTCAAAAATCCTTTTCAAACATTTTCAAGCCAATATTTTTTTCTGTGCCTGATATTGGGCTGGGAGCCAGTATTCAATCTTCCTTTGATAACACAAAAAAATCTTAAAATCTAAAATATTCCAATGGCATATGAAAACTGATTCCCCTCAGGCATTTTCTATCACTTAGAAATTCCCTTTTCCTTTGGGTTCTGCACCTTTTGGGTCTCACCAGAAACCTCAGCTCCTGCACAAGAGAGGTGGAGAAGAACTGTGCATTTCCAGGACAGCATCTTCTTCATACCCACCGTGACACAGGGGCATGGCACCAGGTGCTGCTTCAAAGGACACTGCCTAACAGCCACTACCTCTGAAGAAGATCTAGACATCCTTCCTTAGTCTGGCAAGCTAGATTTAGTTTCTAAAAAAAAGGTTTGGTTTCTCAGGTCTCACACTGCAGAATCATGTCACTGCATCCCAGGTAAATAAGATAATCCTCTGCTTAACTAGTTGCTGACTGTTTTCGTGAGAAACATTTTCCTCCAGGATCTCACAGTGGACACTTAGGAAAAAATCCAAACAGCCTAGCCTTGACAAGAATAATGACAAATTTTTCGTGACAAAGAAGGCAGCTGAAATGTATTTAAAAAATGAGAAGTGCAGCTTAATGAATGAAATCTTTTTTATAGTCTCTCTAATGACTCATGAAAATATCTGAGTTATAAATTGACAAAAGCTGAGTAGCTCAGTGTACTCAAAAGCAGTATACTGTGAGAGACAGAATACCATCAAAGCTACTGGGGAGGTTAGAGCTTGTTGTCCCTCCAAAAGGAGATGGTTGGATACACCCTAGAGAGTATGGGTGGGCATAGGTCCACTTCACCCGAGCGCAGTGTACTCAGCTGCCACTCTGCTTAATCTCTTCCCAGCTCCACAGTTTAAAATGTCACAGAATCACAGAATCGCCTAGGTTGGAAGGGACCTTTAAGATCATCTAGTCCAATCATCAACCTAACTGACCAAAAAAACCGACAAAAACCAACCAAACAAAAAAGCCCACCAACACTAAACCATATTCCTGAGCACCATGTCAACTCGTCTTTCAAATATCTCCAGGGATGGTGCCTCAACCACTTCCCTGGTAGCATGTCCTTCTCATTTACAAGCATAATGAGGAAGGGAAGAGATGATTTTTCTTCAGTTTAGGGCAAAACACAGTTTAAATATAATTGTTAAATAAAAATACCACGATACAGATCTAAAAGAACTAATAGTTACCAGTGCACATGTAACGTACAGTTATATGAATTGCATATGCATATAAAAGTATGCATAGTGTACACATACTTCTGTACACATGTGTTTGTTTATTTTTAATATTCAGATTTTCAGCTCTCGGTATCAGTCTCTTTCAAAACCACAACTATTTTCTTTTAACTATATGTTTAAGACAGCAAGGTTCTTATTCACTAGGAAATTCATATCCAAGAATTTGCATTTTCATATGTAAATTTTTTACTTCATCCTTACTTCATTTTCATTGATTTGTTTTGTTGTTTTCGTATTTCCAGAGATGTGATCCTGCTCCCTTACAGTGAAGACGACAGCTCGAATGGGGAGCAGAAGAGGGCCATCTTTCTCATATTTTTGCACTGCTGTTTAGAAAAGATTCTGTTTTCAAGACAGCTGCTCTTTTCTGAAGCAGAGGCTTTTCTCAGTGACCAATTTTTCACACTGAGAATACTCATTTTTCCACATTTTAGTCAACAATATCGATGAAAGTCATGTAAACTTAAAATGTGTCACAAAATGACTGACATAATTTTACAGTAATAAGGAAATAAAACAGATTTCTCTGTGTTTTTACAAGGTTGTCATTCAGTTATTCTACAGTAGATGGCATTGTGTGACAGAAAGAAAGACAAAAAACCCAAAAACATCTGGATATAATGACATTCATATTTGCTTCTAACTTTCTGGACATTGTTAAATGAATTAAGAAATAAGCTAGGAGAGCTGCAATGAAAATCATTGCGGCCTTTGGCAGAATGAAAGTATTAAATAGGTTTCCAAAGGAAACTTACATCTGGGAAGACTTAGTCTGTTCAAGACACCCCCTCTGTGCTCAGATGTAGATCTGTGTGTCAGCATGTTATGACATAATGCATTTTGCATTGCTCATAAAGATTAACTGTTAGCTCCAAAATCCTTTGGAAAGCTGATTTGTGCTAAAGCCCTGGCAAGTAACATATAGTAATAATAAGGTTATAAAAAAGCTGACTTGCCTACTTCTAGAATTGCAGTAAAACACTCACATACTTGCCTTAGCCAGCTTTTCTTATTGATTCCTAAACATAGATATTAGCCCAAGATTTTAAAAAAAATATTATAACTCAACAGTACCTGCCTATGGCAATACAAAATCTTATTCTTCTTCCCAAAGCCCTAAATACGGTGGCTATACAGCACTTCAGTTCTATGGAAGTTATTGCAATGGTACGTTGAAAGCTGTGTCAACCGCTAATTCATTGTACAAAACATTAAAGTTTAGTATTTGAAAGCCTGGATAACTTTGCATTTATGCTGTTTTACTGAGCATTCACAACTTTAAAGATGTTGCTGCGAATAGCATTTCCCTGGGCCAGCCTAAAAAGCAAAGAAAAGGAAAAAAGGCAACAGAATCTTCGTCATATGCTGGTTTTGAATTATTTTCATTTCCTAAGCAGACTAGCAGCTGTCTGTAAGTGGACCAATAGGGAAAGCTGAAAGGAAAATCACCATTTAGTCTCAATAGACCTATAAGTGTGGTACATAAAAGAGCCCAAGTGCGTACAAGGGAAAAAAAAATGGTCATTGTAGACTTGAAGGATGACAGATGTCATATGGGACATAATCCTGATTCCAGTGAGATGAATTGGAATTTGTTATTGAGTGCTATGACCTGTGAAGCTGATCTGTTTTGTAGCTGCTTTTGGCTTTGCATTCGTGCAAGCGCTGTGATCATGACTTAGCCACATTTATATAGCAAAAGGAAAAAATCTCCTAATAGTATCCTCAAAAACCACAAGCTTTTCCACTTTGGCCAAAGCAAATGTCCAGCTATTGCATTAGTAGCAGACTCACATATCCCATGTGCAGAGATGTGACTAAATGGTTAGAAATTAAAGAACATCTTGAACTTGTCTGGTTTTGCCTCAGAAAGGGCAATAGTCCACACAGAGGTGACTCATGGTCCTTCAGCAGCCGCTCGATGATGGCTTGGGAAGCAAAACTGAGGAGCTTTGATCTGCGAGAATCTGATCAAAAACACAACGAGTCAAGGAAACAGTTTTTGCTGTTATTTAAAGTGAATCTGGTAAAGGCTAAAGCACTGAAATGAAAGCAGCCTTGCCTCTAACTTTGACTGGATCCAAAATCTGCTGAAGCTAAGAAGGGTCCTTTTGCTGCTTTTTTTGGACTTTTTACCATACAAAGCCTGTGCTTCCTTACTCTTACCTAGTTTTGGTCACTTGCTTTACAGGATGGCTACTTCAAAAAAGGTTTTTACATTTCTCCTATAGTAAATACATCTGTTTATTGTGTATTCCAGCACTGTTTTATACATTGTTTAACCAAAGGACAAAGCAGAAAGGAGATATATTGTTCACTTTCAATGAAAATTCTGTAATTCTCCCCTACGCTGAAGCAGACAGAGGAACCCATCCCAGCATCTGCAGCATCGCCGCTTTCCATTTACTGAGCAGAAAAGAATGTCATGGCGTCTACCTCAAAACAAATGGTTTGGGCTCCCTGTCTGGTAGTATGATGATGTTTATAAGAAAATCAAACATACTCGTTCCATCCCGTAATCAGTAATGGAAACAAACGGACTCTCATAATGAACTAATTGGCTTGCTGAGCCAGAAAGGCCTGGTTCGTCTGCACGTTCTCCGGTCAGGTAAGTGCTAAGTACTCAAAAAGTCTGAAATAGCGTCTCTTTCATAGGAGCCAGGGAAAGAGGTGGAAATGTGAGAAAAACGCTTTAACAAGATGATTTTTCTTCAGCTGCAAGGCCTACAGACATTCTCTCAGCTGGAATTGTCTTAAAACAACCAGCTTAACTGCACCCATTTCACATAGCGCATGATGACATAAGGGCCAATTGGGGCATACCTACCTATTAGTTCATTTTCAGATTTAATGGTACTGAGGTAATATTTTGTATGGCTTGTCCACCATATGATTGGAGGTATCAGGAATGAAACCTCATTTGATAAAGCACTTAAATGCAGGATGTGAAAAATCAGAGTTGGTCCACATCCTGTAGGAGGAAGAACTGCTATCAAGTGGAATGGAAAAGGAGTATGAATAAATGGTTCACAGATTTCCCAAGTTTCTCACTAAAAAGGAAGGTTACATCCTAGCATTTCAGACTGCAACTGAAGCCTTCTTACTTCTAGGGATGCTCATCTGCCAAAAAGCTGGCTTTTGAACAGTTCTGCCACTATACCAGTCCCAGACGTTTTCCTCTTTACTCAGATACAGAGCAAGAAAAAGAAAGCAGCATAAAAGAATGCTGGTTAATCTTAATACTGTACTTGTCTGTCAGAGGAATTGCAGGAAGAAGATACACACTATTTCACTGGCAATGATAGGAGGGGCTGGATTCTCAGGCAAAGGATCATTACGTCATGTAGCCAATCTGTCCTTGCTCTGAGACCCAACCAATCTATCTTTCAGATTACAAAAAGGAAAAAACCTCAGACCTGCATTGGTACAAAAAGTATTTGCATTTTAAACAAATCACTGCTTGTTCCCTTCATTCATCTTTATAAGCTCCAAATGCCACAACCCTTCTGCAGATTTTAGAAATTTTAGAAATATCAGGATTAAAAAATATCCTTACAGCATATTTGCTACCAAGTAAAACAGAAAATGCCTCTATTTTCCTTGCAGATCATTGGCTTTTTCCTAATATTTCAAAGTGTGATTTATGTTAAGAACTCTAATTTTTCTCCTTTATCTTCAGAGGTCTATCGTTCTTCTCAAGGGTAATGTAGTCTGAAGTGGCTGAATCTGTCACAATGTTCTGCCTCAACATTTATGTTTCACAAATCGCTCTGTTTGGGCATGCATCTTGACATCCTTGAATGATGTTCTTCATGCAATGCCTAAAGATCACACATAAGCAGTGCTTTGAGACCAGGATCAGCGACATCCCATCAGCAATACTGTTACATAACTGCCCCACTGGCTTCAGCTGGTGTCCAGCATGAAAACAGAAAAAGAATGGCAGAAGAGTTTTCTTGTTTCAAAAGTGCTAATAGGAAAACAAAGTGCAAAGAGGGATTTTTGGTTTGTTTAGTTGGTGGGGGTTGGATTTGGCAGAACTGTCATTTCAACCTGAGTCAGATAAGGGGCAGGACAGAGCAGACTGCTGTGTATCTATCACCGTGCTTCTTTTTTGGGGTTGTCCAGATAATTGTTATACCTGTTTCTAAACTTACAAAAGTCATTTTGAGAAAACCATCTGATGGACACTTTTGTTGTTAGCTATTACTTGACAACATCATGGCCTAAAGTTTTTTTTGCAAGAGGGAGGAAGATATTCCTGAATGACTGTCTGTATTGAGATGGTATTCTGGGATTTCCTCTCCAAAATCCTCTCTCTAACTCAGACAATTATATTTATACTTCTGTTTTTTTGGTAGAGATAGACCTCTTTTGCTGTAATCTACAGAATGTGTATCATTCATTCCTGATTAAGGGTAAACACTGCTTGATGAGAATGTCCCTTGATTTTACTGGGTTTTGGATCAGACTTAAGGAACATCAACTTCTAATCATTCTGGTGAGAACTGAAGGTCTTCAGTGCCTAAGAGATCAAACCTTTTAATAAGGGTAACCATTTGCATTAGAGCAGGACACACAGTAAGTAAGAATTTAATCTTAATTTAGGGCACTCAATGCCTTTTAGAGGGACCATTGCATAATTTTTCAGCCACTCTTACAATTATTGGTAAAATGCCTGTGAGATTTTTCCATTCCCTCTGTTCTTACATTAAAATATTTTTTGGCACATCACCTTTTGTGCCATTTGGTGTCACTCTAAAAATAAGCAGCAGGCTGCAATCACTTTATTTGTGGCTATTTATTTGTAGTGCTGGCATAAATTCTCACTACTCTGTGGTAATCTGATTTTAATGTGCTGCTTGTCTTTAGAGTGAATGATGCCAAATGGCGCAAAGACTTGTGTCTTAAACCAAGCAGAAACTGACATAAATTCAAAGTCTGATGTGATTAGTGATGATTTTATGGATTTATTAGTTTCTTTAAATGTACATCCTGCCTACTCCTTGGACAGTCATTGAAGACTTCTACAGTCAGAGTCCAAGTGTGAAGGTAATTTAATTTCTTGAACACATGAGCACTTTCAATTTTATTCCATAAGAAGCTGGCCTAACATTATTTCTAAAGAAAAGCAATAGCTTCATGCTTAACATTATTAGGATCATATAAGTGGAAAAAATTACCAAAATCCAGCACAAATTTTTTTCAGAACTTTCAAAAAAAAACCACCAACCCACCCCCAAGGTATATCTCAAAGACATACTTTTGTGCTTCTGATTTTAGCTAGGACCAGTAATATTTTATAACATTGGACGGTTCTTTGCAACATTTCTTGCAGTAGGTCTGCCCTGGCAAGAATAAAGAAAGACTGAAAAACTCATTGTGTGCAAGCAGGTTTCCCAGACTGTACAACCAGTCTGAGAGCTCCAAAGCATCAAGAAAGTGCAATCCAGCTTCTAAGCTGCTCAGTGAAAGAGAACCATTGGAAACTGATAATTGTTAAAGCTCGCTTTACGTAGCAACTTGTGTAAAACACTGAACTATGACTACTTAATTCAGGATACTTTAAGCTTCTTTCAAGATAAAACCCAAAGGCTGTGTGGGGAAAAAAAAAAAAAAGTATGATTTTTGTGTTTCATTGCCTAACTTTGTAATTAAAACAATTTTTACCAGGTGATTAAAGTTTCAAGTGGGACATGATCTTCTCTTTCCCCTTAGCTCAGTGAGAGGGCTAACAATTTTATGCAATGCTATTTCTGTGGTTTGCCTTGGAAGAAATCAGCTAGATTCAATGCTTCTCTCCCGAGACTGAAACAGATGGGAAATGTTACAATACAGTATAGTACATATGGTAATATCATTTATATTTTCAGATATGTTGGACAAATTCAGCCCCAATATAACTCCACGGCCATAGTGAATTTACATCAGAGATGAGTAAAGCAGCAGGGGGTAAAATTCTACACTAATATAACTCCCTGCACAATTTTATTGATTCCACTGTAATTTCAGAAGTTGGAAGTAAATGAAGGGTTTGGTTCTTGTATTTCATATTCCAGTGACTGATTAAAGAACTCTGGCGTATTGTCTAAAGAAAGGAATCATATCTTTGGCTTCCAATAAATTAAAGGTATTTGTAATTCAGAAGGTCAGGGGCAGGGGAAGCAAGATTCTGAATACATAGAGCATCATTAACCTAGCTTCATCTGCAAAACAGTTTGTTTTAATATCAAGTCCTTATTCCAGTTTGTACTAATTTGCCCCACATCCATTTTGGACAGTTTGTTGGATACAGATGGCAGTATTTGAAATTCTTCTTAATCTGCCTCATAGAGGATATTAAATGGCTATTTGTACACTGGATACAATGCTCTTATTGTCAACTTCCTAAGGCTACCAAAGTGGGTATTGTGAGGGTTTTCTCAGGGTACCAAAGACGACTGTCTTAATTTCGGGGCCACTTTTAAGTATCAAGTTCTGTGCCTATTTTTCAAGCATGAAGACCTAAAGATATTCCTAACTAAATCCTTCAACAGGTGAAAATCCACACTTTTGGCGCTGTGAAGGGCCTGCAATCACAGAACTGGCTTTTTATGAATATCAGAGGTCAGAAGCATTGCCACTGAAGCGGCTGCCTGAAGCCTGGCACACATGTAGCTCTCCCTGCTCTGTGCAGCAACAACACCTGCTGGCACAGGGTGAAAATAAACAGTGCCGCGTAGCAGACAAGGGCTAGAACATCTTCAGTAGACACAGCCAGATCCACCAGAGTTTATCTGCCAGAGTCCTTAAAAGGCATGAGTGGAAGAGCCTGAGCCAGAGAAAACCTGATAAATGAAGAGGCTCTGTACTTTTTGTTTTTTTGATTCTTCACTGAAAGAAGTTTACAACGCTCTTTCTCTCTTCAGCTGCTCTAACAGGAAGAGAATCAGTTGGGCTTGAACACCTCTCTTCTTCCCTTTTTCTCGCCTCCCCCTCCCCAACCCCCATTTATGCTTTTCTGTTCATACAAAAAAGAGAGTTCTACAAAGAGGACCACCCTGCCAACGACTAAGCCACCAACAGGCTTCGAATATTGTGCAAAGAATCTTCAGAATGTCTGAGCAGATTTCAATTACTCTTTTCAAAGATTTGCAATTCCCACTACACAGGCTATTGTTTGCTTTCACTAGGACATTCTTCTCTTAAACAGCTGGCACAGAACGACTACTGCTCTGTAGGGAAACAAGAAAACACCATACAGTAGATTTAAAGCCAAACACGGAAAAAATATAAATTCTTTTAAAAGGGCCTCTCATGAACATAGAAGTGTTTTCCAAGAGAATATGAATTCTATTTTTGCTGCTTATAGCTGAAGAAAAGCATGGGGGATGTAGTTTATTTTCCTTTGATGCTCAGCATGGCTATTACACTGAACATCAAAGGAACAATGAGCAATGTTTCCCATATTTTCCATTAGCTGTGTTCGGGTGAGCAATTGTTTCTCTTGTGTCTGTCTGAAAAAGAAGCTGCAGTTTTGCCCTTGCATCTTTTCCTAAAAGAAAATGGAAAGAAGGAAAAGAGACAGAAGAAGGGAAAGAACCGAGTTAAAGAGACGTTTGCAGCAGAGAGCCTGCTAATGCACTGCCTGGTCACTGGACATGAATTGTGGAGAAGTTCAGTGTGAACTAATCATGTCCAGAAGTTTTCCAAGAACTGCCAGTGTCAAATTGCTGTGGGAAGTAGCTTCCAGACACAGATCATCCTTTCCTATCTACTGCTGCAAAGGTGCACAGGGTGTTCCTGTGACTTTGCTGCCCTTTGCAGTGCTGGGGCTGGGAATAAAGCGGTGCCTAAAGCCACCATAGCAGCCCACAGAAGTTCTGCACATGGAAGAAAATCTTTTGCTGCTTGGCAGGAAAGCAGAGGTGCCTGTGCCACCCTCCAGGGTGGGATGCACAGTGACTGAAAGAGAAAACCAGCAGCAGAAAGGGATGGGTCTCCTGTGGTAGTGGATAGCTTTGTCTTATGCTGAAGGCCATTCTGGTACAAACTCCATTAAAGTCTTAAAGCTACAAGTCACATCCCCAATTTCTTCAGGCTCATTTGGGTACCCCTCTAGCTGTAAGAGAAGCCCTTGCCTTTTAAAATAACAAAACACATTCAGCCTTATATATCTTTCCATTATCATCACATTCTTCCTGTTCAATGTCCTGTGCATGCTTTCTCCCCCCTGGCAGACATTTCTTCATAGAGTACTCGTGTGAATCAAAGCAAGACAAAAATGTGCAGGCATTGTTAAAGAAGGTACAGTTTTCATTCTCATTCTGATAGTTCATGTTTAAATGAAGGGTTTGACGTAAATGAGGGAAAATGGAAGTAGTCTCTTAGCTAATCTGAAAGGAATCTCTTCTGCTGTACTTTCACTAAACAAAGCCAGAAGTCCCAGGGCTGAAGCTTATCCAAACTAAAGCCAACAAACGGTTGTTGTTGGAGGGGGTTATATCATGTTTTCCATTGTCATTTTGACATGAAACAGGCAGAGGCTTCAACTTTGCAAACTCGGAGACAAGAAGGTTGGCTCTGAAGTGAAAATAAATAAATAAAAACAGTGGTTGAAAGCAGGCTAGGTTTTCTCAAAGCAAAATGGAGAAAACCTTTCCTATGAAATACAAGATGAGAAAAAAATAATGACTGCTTGAAAATTTAAATGCAAAATATAATTTACTATGCCTCTGTGTGAAAGATCACTCTACAGTCACCAATGGAACTTATTCCTCCTTGCACCCTTCTGGCACTTAAGATAGGCTAAGCACAACTCTGTCTGTTATACTTACAGAGGAGACTTTCTGACTCCTGTAATACACAGTTTTTTACTGCTTGTGGCGATCATCAGTTCATTGGCCACAGCCAGAAGCAACGTAAGGATTAATCTTTGAAACTGTTATACAGTCTCAAACCAATGTGAGAAATATTAATGGCATGGTCTCTGCACAAAAATATGGGAATCATATTTCCCTGAGACACAAAGTGTCTGACTGCGCTAAATGGAGAAAGATCAGGAAATTCTGGGGGAATTCCTTATAGAGTTCTCCAGGGACAAAACACCTCTTGTCAGGGAAGCCACAGAGAGGACAGAAAGTAAAGCCTTGCAAACCCTGTGCATTGAAAGATTCAATGAAAGAAAGAAAACCCCTAGAGTAGCAGCTGTCCTGCAGCAGTAACTAAGCCAGAGCTCCCATATCTAGTAGCAGCATGGCCATGGGAAACCAACTGCAGTGAGTCACCACACAGCATCTCTGTAACAGAGATAACACCACCATGAGCGGCACAGCCCTAAACAGCCTTTCTCTCCAGGAGGAAACCACTGGATCCCTTGGGCTGGAGATGGGCAGCATGCTGAGGGCCAGGGGCTGCAGCATTCTTCTGCACCCAACCACACTCCCCTCAACAGCCAAAGGTACAGAAATAAAACAACAGCTATTGCATCACTCCTGAAGTACTCACTACACGGTATATTATCATGGATGTGTTGAAGCAGGGGTAGTCTGGTAAAGTATTGCAGCAGGCAAAATAATGACACTAAAATTTTTGTTCCATTTTGAGTTAAAGGTTATTTATCATCTGCCAAAACCCAAAACCAGAACGTCTCAAAACTGTGGACATGCAGGTGGTAGGTACTAAACTCTAAACCATGTTAAAGTTGTGCAATCTACAATTTACTAAGCTACCACAAGGAGACTGAGCTAACAGTTTTCATGTTGAATCAGGGAAGATCTTATTATACCCTTTTCAACTTTGAATTTTATTTTTTTGGGTGTTGCCAACAATAAATTGAATTTTGCTCCATCACATCAAATTTCTGCAATGATGTGGGAATCTAATGCAGTTACTTCAAGACCAAAAAAAACCCCATTTTGTTAACAACATATCCTTACCATTGCCAACTGTTTTCCTTTTCTTAGCTGGGATCTTTTCCCTAGTTTCTTAAACAAGCATGACTAAAGGAAGGTATAATCTGGAGTATTAATGGACATGACCATTGCACTAATTTCCACTTCTGTGGGTTTTGATGAATTATTACTTCAAACCAACAAATTAAAACTTGCAACTGTTGCAGCAGCTGTGGCTTGTGCTCTTCTCCAGATTACTAACCTACCATAAAAACAGCAAGAACAATATAGTTTTCATGCTGCCTGCTAGCCTGGGAAAGCATGCTTTGTTATTGTTTCCCCCTACTGGTAGGCTGAACCTTTCAACTCTGAAGAGATTGCTTTTAACCCAAAATGCTAAATGACAGTCTGCATCATTTCCATTACTAACCTACAGCATACTTTCCCAATTATGAGGCCAGGTATGTCCCATTTTCTACACATTTCTGATTAAAACAAGGTTTGAACAACATTAGCACATAACTGGGACAATGACTAATAGATCCATGTCAGTCTGGCTTGCCAGCCAGTCTGTGAAACAAAAAAGTGTTAGTAATTCACTCCTTCCTTTCTCTTGAACAGCATTAATTAAAACTAACACCCAGCTGTTGTGTAAGGCTGGCATCAGCTAAGATTTTGCAAGTGACACCTGGCTGCCTATTTCAAACCTCAAAACTTTGGCAGAAGCTGGAAGAGGAAATAGGATCTACTTGTAATCTGCAGCACTAAGCAGGGAGCAAATGTAATGACGCTGACTGAGGCATCAACAGTAATATTCGTGCCAGAGACAACACCCTTCTACCTCTGCCTCTTCCCCTTGTAATAAAGCAGTGGATGTTTCCAACTCCACCTCCTCTTTAAAAAAGTCAGTCTATGTTGATTTGGTCTCAAACCAAAAACAAATTTGGAAAATAATGAAAGGGATGTATAATGGTCTCATTTTCCTAAGGCTAATGTCTTCCAGGGATGTGTGATCTAAAATGTGTTTATGAAATTTGTCATATTTCCAAGAACATATATATAATGTTTAGAGGGGGTGGATTCCCCAGGCTTTAATTTAGCATGATTTTTCCAGACCAGAAAGGAATGTTTCAGTTTTCCTAAGCATATCCTTGCCTGCGGTCTGCTTAGTCAAAAACAGTTAGGAAAAATGGAAGAGCAGTAGACCCCTGAGCCTTCATATTTTCATGTAGTCCAGGTTAGTTAAGATTATCTGTTGGCACACAGACATGCATCGTCTGGTTTTACCTTCAAAACTCTGGAAGGGGACTTTTCTGTGGTACCAAAACCTTTGAAGAAAGATAGTTCTCATTGTAATTAGCTTTACCTTTAAACTAGCTAATTTATCAACAAAGAATACATATATGCAATGTTGTATATAGGTAAGTTCTAAAAATACCAGTTTGGCAGTCTCACAAATACACTGCAGTACCCATCTACTTCATTACCTATCTAATCCTTTCCAATTAATAAAAGAAGAAAGCAAAATGGCTAAACCAAGCTGCTTACAAGTTTTCCTAAAATTTCATCCTTCTTTTCTGGGGGATCAGAAGTGGGTGCTCAGCTTAAAGACTTCTTCGTGTGCTGCCTCCTGAAACCTACGTGTAATGGTTATATTTAATCTTAAAACTGTAATTTGTGACTGAAAGCAATAAGAAAGGTCAATAAGTCTTCTCAGAGAAATTTTAGGATTCAGTCATTACTCAGAAATGAGCTTCCTGACCAAACATCCAGGATAATACTTACAAGGAAAACGCTAAATTACTTTAGAGTAAAAAATTATTTGGAATAATAATTAAGGGTTGCTGGCTCTTCTCTCACACTGCTTTTAGAGAATTAGAGTTTTCCTGATGACCTCAGTGTAGTTCCTCAAGGACTATTGGGTGTACATATGAGAAGTGTCATGATCCAGGTGTCTGAGATGTCCCTTAACCATCTCACATGCAGCTGAGACAGGCTCAAATCCATCTGAGCTCCCTTTTGGCACTGATGTGAGCAGGGCTGTGCATGTGCTTCCTTTTCAGTCAGTGGAAACTGCCAAATACCACCAGTCTGTCTAGCTAAAATTTATGCTGTCTTCTGGAAGTAGCTGTCTAGATTGACTACACAAACTCAAGATAAATGGTACAAACGTAAGCCATAAGGCCAGCAAGTGCTTGCACAAAACATGCTGGCTGTGTAGAGGATGGATTTCTTTCCCAAAGAAGGATTCAAAGTTCTTACACTTCTTGGTAGTTTAATATGCAGGATGTAAAGGTGCCTTCAAATGGTGGTACTGAATATACATTTCCGGAATCTGAACCATCTGTCATGTCTGCAGCACCAGCTTCATGTCATGTCAGCTATCAGGAGGCATTTTATCTTGAATATGGTCAGGGCTTGCAAATGCCTTACACTAACTTGACACGTATCAGAAAATCTGAAATGTGGATAGGTGGTTTCATATGCAGGCTAAAAGCATCCTAGTGGGTAACCAGGACATACAGCTTTTGTTCATGGCAGTCTCAGAAAATTCCTTGTTCCACAATATCCAGATCCTGAGCTTTTGAAGAGGTTCAACCTGACGCTGTACTCAAATCTCCACTCCTACCTATTACAGCGAGACAAAGAAACACAGAGCCCAGAGGTACATCTGACAATCCTAAACTTAGTGTATTCTGAGCAGTTTCCTTAATATCTTGCCAAGTCTTGTCTCCTGGCAAGCTTTCCCAGGGAAAATTTTATATTGACTTACATTTGATACTAACCATATAAACATTTTTCTTGACAAGAGAGAGCATTTTAGCATGTCTGGAAATTCTCTTTTGAATCGTGGAAAAATTGGATTTCCAATCCATCACATGCACACGAATTAGTGATGTTAATAATCAACTCCTTCAATTACTATTTTCTGTGAGAAAAGCATATTCAAATGTGTAGAAAGGAACATTCCAAAGAGAGGACAGAATTCAGTATTTTAAGGGATAACTAGTGTTTTATCAGCCTCTCTGCCTAACCTCTTCCCTGTAAGTAGTATGGAAGTTAGCCCAGTAAGGAAACATTACTACACCATGAAACAGGAATGTGGCAGAAAAATGAGAATACTCCCTCGCACTTCATTTGTATATTGTTCTTCTACCCAAAATTTACCATTTCTTAAGTTAAATATGTGTTCCACCTCAGAAATGTCCAGGACTATGACCAGAGTGAGGGAAAGAAACCTGGCGCTCGGGGGGGATTTGTTTATTGGAAGAAATAAACTGATATTCCTTCTTCTTGTATTGCATGGTCCCTTAGTCCTTATCCCTCTGAAGATACATATATACACAGACACACATAATGCATATTAAATATATGCAATATGTATATTATTTACTGCTGTAAGCAGAGAAAACTCAGAGCATATGCTTGCTCAGGTTTTATAATATTTTCTTCACTGAGGATTACTGAACAGACAGTTTATATACTGTAAAAGCAGAAACAGATAAGCACCAGTTGACAGTATATTATATTTACTCTCTATAGAACATCTTTATATGGGTTAGAGTTGGTTTTTTTTTTAAGATACTTTACAGGGCTTCTCCTATGTCTGTGCCGGGAGAGGGAGGCGGGTATTTGGGCATGCATCTGTTGCAGAGGATGTTACTCCATTTGCTCATGCACAGAGACTCCTGAGCTCCAGCTGCTCCACTGCCAACAGCCTGCTGGTGGACTCAACAGTCAACCTCTCGGCAGAGGTGCCTTTCCAGGTATGCTGAGGCAGACAGATTTGCCATGAAATGGCTAACATAATAATTTTCATGGTTTGTATCACACAGACTAGGGTAGGGTGTGGTTTTAAAGGCATGTGGCTTTCCTTTACTGCACTATGGTTTATTTGGCTGCTGCTTATCAAGTTATTTGTAAAATTATTCGTTGCCTCGATGCAGGAATAAATCTTAGCAGATCTTTTAGATTTGCAAGAAAGAAAAATGTTTTATCTTAAGGAAGGTCTGGTTTACAATGCCTGGCAAGTAGGAACAGAGCACATCCAAAAAAGGTCAGTTGTACTTGTGGAATGTCATCTGTTTAACTTAAATACTCATATTACGATTATCTTCACTCTAAGTTGAATTATTGTTTACAAAGTATTCCCCCCTCCCTCTAAATTCCATATTTATTTGGTTTTTGGTGTTCTTGTTCTCTGTAAACATGCACGCACATAACTCTCATGGACTCCTAGATACTATCAGCTGCTAATCAGTCTTGTGAGGGACAGAAACAGACTGCAGATGCAAAATTCAAACTATTTCACTGAGGGAATTAGTTTAGCCTCCTGCTTCATGTCAAAGTAAAAATCCCATAAGCTGACATATTTTCATATAGCGCTCTTAAAAACTATTTCATCACAACTGGTTAGAATTTTAAGGCTCTTTTCTGCACGCAAATTGTTTAAACAACCCCCCGTGCTGCCAGTGGAAAACATACAAGTACAAAGGAGAACTCCAAATAAAAAAGCTGGAAGTAAAGACTTATTGCTGGTGACAAATAACTTCCAGGCAGCGCAGACTAACAGTTAAAATGTTATTCCAAGACTTAAAAGAATAGCTCAAAAACTCTCCGGTGTCTGTAACAGGAAAACAAGTAAGAACAAGAACAAATGCAGCTAAGGCAGAAAGCCCCGTACAGTCCTTTTAACCAGAGAAGAGAGCAAAGCAAAGAGAAACCTTTGGGATGGTAATGCAAACTCCTGCAGCTTTCAGCTTCAGCATTAAATATCTGACTCTGCTGAATCAGTGAAGGAAAAGTGTTCTGGTGAGAACTGTGAATACACATTTCTTACAAGCTATTAAAATCATTGGTGAAAATAAAAATAAAATAAAAACATTAAATCATAAGAAGCTTGAATTACTCACCGTCTTGTTGTGCCAAAATAACTGAGGGTTGAAACACGGCAAGAATGAGCAAAGTTACTTTTTGCACAAAGCTCATCATGTCTAAATATTAGACATGAGACTCTCTGTGCAAAAATAAAAATGGGGGGGGGGAAAGAAATCTATTCAAAATAGCAACATCGGTTGTTCCCTGCCCTTCCAGCACCGGGCCATGTACAGAACTCAGCCACAAGCATTCCCCAGCTTTGGCCTTAAATAGGAAAAAAATTGGCTTACTTTACTTTTCCACCCCCTTTACTGAAACATGAGAAGAAGACCCATCCCCTAACAGTAAATGAATGATTAATATTTCTCTTGGCTTTACAGAAGAATAAAGTCCACTAAACAAGATACACAGCACATCTGGAACTTTAGCATGCAAACGAAATGCACACTGAGCCTGCATATGAATAGTTAGTGTGAGCTGTATGTGAGAGATATGCACGTGAAAAAAAAGTCCTGTGGTAAAGCATTTTTTCATGTTAATTAGGAGTCAATGGATACAGCCCAAAGAGGATTTTTAATTCTTAGCATTCCAAAACAAAGATAATAGGTAAGTACCTGATGTGGCCGCACAAACTGAAAGAATCCTAGGAGTGGAAGAGCAAACCTGGGTGTTTCCACTGATGAGCAATCAGAGTTAATGAAAGGCAGGCCTGAAAATTGCAACACTTGTGTTCCACCGCTTTTCTCACCATCTCTGCCTCACACCATGATTTTGTGTGACCTGGGGAGAAGGCAAACATAAAAAAAAATTATGAAGAAAATTAGGTCCCAGATCAGAAGCACCAATCTCCCAAACTAAAACTTTTCAAATAATTCCTTTTGCTGCTGTCATTACAACATTTGAAAGGAATGCAGAACAAGTACCACCTTTTTCTGTACTGTTTGCTCCTCAAACAAGAAGGTATAGCGAACACAACAAAAAAAAAAGAAAAAGAAATTTTGGGGCTACTAATCCCTTCTAAATGTAGTTCTTTCTTTATTCCATGCTAAACTTTACTCATAATAGGATCAGAACACACAAATTTATTTTCCAAATAAGATGGCTTAAGCAGGTTTTGTTATGAATGTAGTTTTGCTGGGAATGTAGCTTTAGGTCCAAGTTTAGCAGACTCCAAAGTGAATGCAGAAAGCTGTCACAGTGTGCATCGCTACTAAAACAATGACCAAACTAATTACTACTCTCAGTTGATTAATTTGATCCAGGTCATTAACTGCAGGAGTGCTCATTCGTTTGTTCTTAAGTGTTGCTGAGATTACAGTGACCCAGGGAATCATCCCTCCTATCAGTAATTTCTTAATGTCATGAACTGCCATCCCAAAAAAGGGATACATATCTCTGAATGCATGACAAAATAAGAGCAGCTTGAGGTTACTTTTTAATCTGATAGGTATTGAGTCTCATTTCAAAACCTATTTTTCTGACATACATTTGCACTTAAACTGGAAAGTCCTCTTCGGCTGGGGTCACCCGAGGTGAAAGAGGTTGAAGCAAGTATAAAGAGATCTTAAATATGCCACTTTCAACAGACCTTGAGGGTCTCTTCTGTGTCTTATACACTCCTAATGTATGACTGGCTTGATATATTTAAAAGAAATACACACCACATTTTTGCATTAATTAAATACTCCCCAATTTTCCACGTTGTCTGCATTGGGATGGCAGCATTATTTCATGCATCTTGGGGTTTCATATCCAGTATCATATTACTTACAGGTTAGGTTATTTGGTTTATAAACTTCAAGTAGCTACAAGCAACAAACAGATAACCACCTCCTGTTGAGCTATCCTAGAACATAGGACAAAAAGCTTCAAATTTTTGTGCACAGGCCTATAAAGTTATCTTCTCTTTTACTTATGCTCAGGACATAAATTAGAACTGCAACATCTAACAATACCTGGATTGATTTGTTTGGATCTTTTCAACAGAAATCTACAAACAGACCAATCCACTGAATCCAAACCATTCTCAGCTATGGAATGAGAATTAAACTAAATTAACTGTTTTATCAAAATCACATGCAAATCAGATTTTTACTGCCACTCTGTTTTCTGTATTAATGCCTACATGTTCATCACAGTAATTGTTTAATTTACATAAAACTTAATGAATATTACATGGTAAGATAGTAAGTGTTCATATTTAAATAGCCAAGGAAAAAATAAGATAAATTTGATCAGGCTTTGACTTAAAGCCACTTTCATATTGAATTCTGCAATTTTTTCGGCCCATTCGACCACAATAAACATTTCTTTATATTTCTTGAGTTTACCCTTTCAAAAAAAAGAGAACACCCTTGGTGATGCCCTTATTTTCACCAACGCTTCTTTTCAGTTTTTACAGAAAAACACTTGGTTGGTTGAGTAAAATTTAAATTCTAAGAACAGTTCTGGATTGTTCACCTTGGGTATTAAACTAGTCTCTAACTGGATTATGAACCCAGATTTATTCACGACACCTATGATTTCCCATAGGCACTGGAGTATCAACCTGTGTGCTTGAATTTGTACAGAAATGAATCCTGAGGTTTCTGTATAGAAGCATAACCAATATCACTTAATGATTGCAACCCATAAAAACCAGAATAACCTATGGACCTTATCTTCCTTAGGTTCTGCAGTATATTTGCTGTGGTCCAGCAAACAAGGAATGCCAATGCTCAGATACACTGAAATTTCTCATTTGTGCTACCTTCATATAAGAGTGGTTATAGAATTGATTTTATAATTCTAGTGTAAAACCACAAGGCAATTGCCTTTTACCGTCATGAGTCAGTTTCTTTTGACTGGGCATTCACCATTTTGTTTTGTTTTAATTACCTGGCCTTTGTGATCAAAGGCTTCCTTTTCACATCCTCTGCACTGAAACCAGCCCCTTAGAATCCCAGCTGTCTTGATTCTTGAGTCTCACAGGGTAGTTTTGGAGTATTTAGTAAGAAGCTCTTGGTTAATACCTTCCCAGGGATGTAATGTCTTGACACCTGGACTAAACAGAAAAAGGTACTCATATCAGAATCAGAGCATTTTTGCATGGGTGGACCTTGAATAATTACTTGTAAAACTTACTGAGTGTATATGCACTTTACTGCGGGTACCGTGAAAGATGTGTAGACCAAAACTATTGACCAACCTCTATGTCAGATGACTGGAGTATTCATTCGGCTCCTGCAATTTGAGATTCCTTGTGTACGCTTGAGTCTTGTGGTTAGTGACATTCTGCCTCAGAAGGACAAATGAGAGACATGCTCTTACATATTTATCAGGTGACCTCAGGTCCACCTCCCCAAAAGGTCAGTCCTTAAGCAAATGATCTAAGTGTTACTTTAAAAGTTCCTGAAGTTCTGACCTGTAGAACAGGCTGGCAGCTGTCCCTTGTTTCCAAGAGAGCTTAACCCGAACTGAAAACCTCCAGGTTTTGTCGTCGTAATTACCCTTATGTGAGGAACAAGATATTTATTTTTTGTTCTGTGTGGATTGAATTTTAATGGTAGTAAATAACCTCAGAACTTAAAAAGGAGTGTATAGTTTCATAGACATAAAACACTGAAAATAGTGCAAATAGTGACCAAATGGACAGGGGGGAAAGAGGGAAAAAAGAAAAAGGCTGCATTTAGGTAAGTGTAAAGAAACTTTTTTTTCCCCCAAATTGTACTTAGTGAACCGACACATGCTGCTAAGATGCATCTATGACATTCTTTTCTCTTAAAGCCCACTTTTTAAAAACATTAGGCCTACAAGAAAAGCTGAACCTAGAGCCACTAAAAAGAATAAAATCCCATACCCTTCTTTAACCATTCCTGTTTATAAGATAGAAGTAATGCAAACGACTGATGTCTTAATGGACAATTACAGGAACTAAAGTCACCAAGTCAATGAAATTGATTCATTCTTCTCCCATCTTTCCATTTCCACTGAAATTTTTTCCTAAGACAATGGGAAATCAGCCTTTGAGATGCAGAGTCTTGTTTTCAGCTTTGCACAGCTTCAGTGGTTTTCACAAATGAAAATCTTTTTTTTTTTTTCAAAAGTCCTGTACAGATTAAATAAAATCCTTCATCTGAGTCATGTTGGGAACTAACTGTGTTACAGCACAGCTGTGAAGGCTCTTAAGGCAGAGCCAACATTATGACTGCATACGGGTGAAGCAGACAGCACCCACAGCATTTTCTCTTCACAGCAGAAGGAACACAAGCCAAACTAGTTTAATGACCTTTGGGTGTACCGAATGCTGGGGAATTCAAAATCTACAGCCAGGGCGTGGTTTTTCTGTACTGAATATGCACCTACTCTTGTAGCCAATGATGGAATCTGTTAATTTAGAACATTGGCCCAATGCCTCGGTGAGTATGCTCCTCCTTTTCACCGAGGTGTCAAAATTATTTTGCAAGGAATCCTTTATTCTTGTCTCTAGTTCAGATTTCCACTGTACAACTGAAAAAAACCCCATACCTTCACTTTTTAAAGAAATACCGCGGTCCTATCCACCCAAGGAAGTACTTAATGAAATGTCTACAAGACTGTGGCAGGAGAGTATCTTATAAATGCTTTTGTGGTCTACAACTTGTGGTTGTTGGAACATCAAAATAACATGAAAAGGCAGAAAATACTTATAAATTTAAGAATAAACTTGGCTGTGAATTCATGTCTGTGTTTAATTTTACACAATCACAAAGAAATTATGTTTTGCTATACTTCTATGTAACAAAAACCTGTTAAATCCATCAGAAGAGCAGTCCGAGAATGAATTATCATAAAAAGTATCCTTTCTACCATGGGGTTTGTGTAGAAAGTGGGGGTGCATCATGCAAATCAAACAGTCACTCTGTTGGCTCTGCCCAAATCACTGTTGCTCCGGACAGCACATGTAGTTCCCAGAAGGATGCAAGTGTCCTGTACTTCAGCTATTGGTTCATATGGGACCTCAGTATAGAAAGGTTCCAGATTTTAGGCTTCAGCATTGGCAATCCAGCACATTTTATGAACATTTTTTTTTTGTCTTTTTTAAATAAAATAAGAACAATAACCGTAAGATACAGCCAAGATTTTTTAAAAATTATTGTTTCACATTTTTCTGTTTGCTGATTTATTGTTTTTCTAATGAGGGAATAAATATTCTTGTTTGAGTTTAGTAACGAATAACAAAAGGCCATCCGTACTCGTATGACTCATCCTTTAGAAAAAACAGAAAACTGAAAAACACAGGATTAAATGTTTTAACTCTTGATCTGTTCATTATTAACATGATTGGAAGCAAAAGAAATTACCAAGGCAAAACAATTGAATTTTTTTAAAAAAACCTATTCCAAATGAAGGCCACTGGAGATGTGCAAGTAGGTCAGAGAATGTGGCAATATGAGAGTCTTCCATCAAAAATGAAATTACTGTCTGAAAAAAAAAAATTAAGTAGCAGTCTTCAAGAGTAGTGTCAGACCAGTTTCCACTGGCTGATGGTATGAGGCAGGTATGACGTTCTCTTCTGGACTGTAAGTGCTCCATGTGTCCCAAAGAGCACACTGATTTCCTAGAATGGAGAAACAGTGTCCAGCTGTTTTTCTGGAAGGAGGGGAAGTGTACCACACTGGGGCCAGCCCTGCTGCTGCTCGCGCTGGTGGGTGGGTGGCCTGGGAGGCTGACTGCAAGGATTCTCTTGACATCTATTTTATGGGATTTCTTCTGATCCATGACCGCTTGTCACATTTTTTTCTCTGCTGCTAAATCTAGTATATTTTCATAGAACCCATCATACATCTGCTATTGGAAAGTGGGAGCACTTAGGAATTAATTTTTCCAATGTCATGTATAGAAGAAAAACTCATGACCTAAGTTTAGCTATATGCCTTGATCTGTTCTGCTTTTCAAAGTACCTTTCCTTTCAAGGTGAATCCCGTCCTAAGAACATTAAATCGCTGCCTGGTATTTGAAAGCCTCAAAGTCTGTACTCATAACATCAGGTACAATGGCAGATAAAGAAGATACATTAAAAAAAATTATAAATATGTTTGCCATTATACTACTGATCTGAACTCATTTTATGGCTAAGCTCTATATGGGCTTGCAGGTTTTGTTTTAATATTACAAAACAACAACCCCTAGTTCAAACATATTAACTGTATGTTGGTAAGAACTGCTTGAGCTATGATAGGCAAGTCTGGGAAGGTTTTGTTAGATACCTTAAGTAGAAAGATACCGCAAAACCACCCCATAGTAGTACCAACAAAGTTGTGGTGGACTCTGGTGACCAAGATACAGTTAGGAAGAATCATCTGGAAAACAGAATGAAAATGCCACACATTCCTTCTTTTTCATCCCCG
Organism: Limosa lapponica baueri; assembly: GCA_002844005.1. Classification (NCBI taxonomy): domain Eukaryota; kingdom Metazoa; phylum Chordata; class Aves; order Charadriiformes; family Scolopacidae; genus Limosa; species Limosa lapponica. Next base: position 34,058 of record KZ506904.1, on the reverse strand, counting down.
CAAACTCTGTGGCACATAGAGAGGTAATAATAATTATTCTAATATATTTACTTGAAACACTTATGCTAATGAATTGGATTTAAACTATTCTGTCAATCAAA
>KZ506904.1:10443-30441 GCA_002844005.1 Limosa lapponica baueri | reverse complement strand
AAGTTTTACAGTAGCCTTTTGCGGGTGCATGCATGCACATTTGCCTGGGAGCGACAAAGACTTCATAGAACAGTATGACACAAAACAAGCACCCTGCACATTATTAATTACGAATAAAATACTTACAGGCATGTTTACTTGTTCCACCTCACAAAACGGAATAAAAGATCATCCCCTTTTTAAATAGGCTTGCAGCTTTCTCTTACACACCCAAGCGGCACAGCCAGGTGGCAAGGTGCCCAGCTTTGGGACCTGGGGGCTGGAAAGTGAAAGACCCGTTGAGGGCTGCTGCGCGGGTGCAGGAATGTACAGCCGCACCTTGGAACGTTTGTGGAAAAAGAAGAAAAATTTGCCGCATGTTGCAACAGGTTGTCACACGGTACAGCATTATTGCCAGACCTCTGCACTATTTTGTAGTCACCTTCTATTGTAAAATGTTTGAAAAGCATGTGTATGTTATGCCACTACTATATGTCACTGTTAAAACTTCATGACAAAGAGATCGTGGAAAGGTTTATGAACTTCTTACTGGGATAGGTCCTGGCTATCCTCAAAGTTTGAGCTGCTTCTGCTTCCCATGTTAGCAGCTGCCTCCGAGACAAATACCACCGTCCTGCCACACCAGACTCCTGACTGCCACAGGGGTTGTGTGCTTTGACAGAACCAACTGCAAGGCCACAAATAATCAGAAAAATTCAATAAAATGGAAGCTGCATGATATATTTGGTAAGAATTTACAACAACTTCACTGTATAGTCTAAAAACTGACACCTAGGGAAGTTAACGTAAACAGTACTTAGCATTTAAAATAAAATCTCACAAAATACATGATAGTAACACCTGAGTGTACCTACCCCTCAGTGCAGATGACATTATGATACAAATAAAATACTAGTTACAACATTATTTTTGTTTGTGCTGAGGTAGCTACCCAGACTCCAGAGAACTTGCCATCCAGTAAGACAGCGAGCCATATAAAGTGACATACAATCTGAACATGACTCTGCAAAGAGTTAAGAGTTGGAGCGTACAGGCGTTATTCGACGTACTCGCCATAGACTCGTGATAAAGAACAGTATGAACAAGCTCACTTAGCTATGCCCTGTAGTACAAGGTGTGTGCATGTTAAGCACAAACTTGCGGTACCATCATTTTAGTGATCAGAGGATTTTCAAATTGTAGCTTAAAGCAGCTTTCTAATGAAGATGAACAGACAGCACTCAAAATTTTGACACTGGATTTTGGTCCTACTCACTTTTGTTAATCTGTGAATAAAATGTCACGTAGGTGAAAAAACAACCTATATTTAAAGCAAACATCTATATGCAAGTGCAGAAGGAGGGGGGAATAGGATCTTTTCTGTTTATATATTTTAAAACATTTTCAAAGTTAGATGTCTTTTTAGAGCCTTTTTTTAAAACCTTATTGAAACACTGTTTTCAAATAAAGAAAATTCACTTCAGTATATTTGGAAAGCTGCAAAGCTGTCAGTAGCAATACTTAAATATTCACGAGATATTTCTAATGTGGTACTTTTAAAAGAAATTTCAATTTCTGCTAGGCAAAAAGTAAAAAATAATTTGAACCATAAGAATTCAAAGAATTTGACCTTGAATAACTTCTAATGTTATCAGTCTAGCAATGTGCACTAGTTTTCCTTTGGACCTAGTGCATTGGCTATTTTGGAGTATAATGTACAATGAGCAAGCCAGTTTTGATTTATTTGTGCAGAGCTAATAACTCCTCAAAAGGGGAAAATAGCTATTAGTCCTTCCCAGAAACACTGCATTTGGTTCTTTCTGGAACTGATATTGACGTCTGATACTCTGACAGCTTTCAAGCTGAAAGGAAATTTTGAAGATTCTTTTTAGAATAAATCAGAAGTCCAAAACACATAGATGCTCATTATACAAGTGTTAAAGTAGATATGAATTACATTTATAGGCACATCAAGGTCTTTTTAATGAACTGAACACTGGAAAGAAAGCATAAACAAGCAAGAATCTTGCTCTATAGTCTTTTTCTGTGGAAGAGTCAGGCAAAAATGGCATATGAAAGAAACAGTATTCTCTCACTGTAGAATTATTCCTACCACTTCAGGAATGGCTGTGGGAAATTATGTTGGATGTAGAAGAAAATGAGAAGAGACTGTGTTCTGCAATTTATAAATGCAGTATATTCTTTTCAATGAGCTGAAACACACATAAGCCAGACCCCTGAATACATCAAACACAGTATAAACATCACAGCCCTATCGTGTCAGTACAAAGAGACTTGCCACATTCCTTACTGTTGAAGCACTTTTGACTTCCAAAAAGTTACACTTAAGTATGTAGGCTGGCTTGATCTCCTTGGGAATCCAGGTTCAAACCCATCCAAATTGTGCCTTGCCAGGCACAAAAAAGATTTTTTTAAAAATTACTATCAATTTGTCTCAAGAGAGCACGTACTAGGAGGTAGAAATAGAACCCCTATGTATATATTGACCTATTTCCAACAGTATGAATCTGTGGCCACCTTTAAAGATAAGGCTCCCAACAGCATTTGGATGGTGTATATACCTGCCATTTTCACTCACTGCATTTTCTTTTTTGGAGCTTCTGATCTGGTTCTCTCTCTAATTACACATCATTTGATTAACAAAGAGCACCACTAACATCTGGAGTCAAGCCAGGCAAAAGGAAAACCCTCAAAAATGAGGTTAAGATGAGCTAGTCAGAGTTGTGATAGCTGAAGAGCCTGCTCTCCAAACCCCTCACTCCCCGGTCCCCAAAGAGCTATAAAGCAGTCCCAGAGTCAACCAGCAAGGCACAATTTAGACACTTTGCATCAACAAGTCACTAGTTGGCTGACCCTGCAGTCTCTCAGCTGTCTTGAGGGAATCAAGAGCTAGAAGCTGCTCTTTCTTTTACCATTTTAGAGTTTCAGAGTCATCACACTTATGATTTTTTTTAACCACTTAATACAATTAAATATTAAGAACATCTAAATTGGCGCTTCCTTGTGTGCTGCTATTTCACTGCAAGTGCATTTGTAGCAAGAACAGAAAACTTTGCCCAAAAGAGCTTACAGTATTTCTTCTTTGCCTTTTGCTTTGGCAATTAGGTCAAATACAAAGTAACTATTAAAGTTTTGTGATTTAGTGTTAATTTCAGATGTAAGAAATATCTGTGTTTTTAAGGGCCCCTTGTAATTTTTAAGCCATAAGTGTTGTAAAATGGTCTTCACACATGTGACATTGTAAAATAAGTATTGCAAAATGCTCCTCTCGTGATATATTCACACATTAATACAAATATTTTGAATATTTTCACTAGTGATCTTAATCTTTAAACAGCTCTATTTCCATGAAAGCACGTTTGTCTTCAGTGAGTTACCATCTAACCTCTGTTAACTGGGCAGCTTTTACTTTTTGTTCTCCCTTCAAACATGACTAATGATAACCGGCAAAACAATTATCTGTCAAAACAGATAACTGTAAAAAACATCATACAGCTCAACTAGTCAAGGAGCAAACTATCTAGGTGTGTAGAATGGGTCTTGCTGGAGTGACCAGAAAAAGGGTTGAGGGGACTATGAGACTCTTAGGGTTTGGTAGGAACCAGAGCAGGCAATGATGCAGGCGAAGGTTGACAAATATTTGAGCCACGCACTCTGTGAATGGAAGAGAACTACGACCTGAGATCACACTGGGACAGAGAAGAAATGCAGAAGGGCTGACACCTCAGTCCTGCTGGCCCCCTTGGAGCCTTTCTGCTCTGCAAGCAGAGAGGCATGGTGGGAGCCTGTGGGAGGGCAGGGGCAGCTTTGCTGCGTCTCCTGTCCACAAACTCACGGGGCAAAGCTGGCAACAACAGAGCAGCACATTTTCTTTAGCACACGACAACCTCCACCGATTGAACTGAACTGCAGTCAGACATTTTGACAAATTAATAAATGAAATGTATGATGCCTGAAATAAATTTCTATAAGGACTGACACACTTGTGCTCCAGAATGCACTCGGGAATGAGATAACCCTACAATACAAACACTTCATAGAACTGTAGATTTTGCAATTTAGTGCACCTGAAAGTTTAGGGATCTGCAGGTTTTGAACTTTTAAACATTTTCATAATAAAAAGATTTTGCAAATCAGGTATGGTTTTTAATTCCATTGATTTTTATAATGATAAAATTATATATTTGAGTATCAGACAATTTATTTTCTTAATGAACAAGACAATAAGTTATATATCTCTGAAATCTTGAAAGCCTATTTATATCATTTTATGTTTTTACATATTCTCTTAGATCAGATGTTTTTCCTTAATTGCCTTTGACTCATCTACCTGAACCTAAAACTCCTTATCTGAAAACATTAACTCCCACCCTGTTTATCCTCATGACACAAACAAACTTTTTCAAAAAATTTAGCTTAAGGTGTACATGTCCTTTCTGCTTTTTAAAAATCTTTTAATACATAGTATATTTTAAAAGAATATGTTTCTATATAATATATTTCACAGAATCACAGAATCTTCATGGTTGGAAGGGACCTTTGAGATCACTGAGTCCAACCACAAAAAAAACCAAAACCCAACCAACAATCTCGGGCACTAGAGCATGCCCTGAAGTGCCACGTCTGCACGTTTCTTAAATACCTCCAGGGATGGCGACTCCACCACCTCCCTGGGCAGGCCGTTCCAGTGCTTGACCACTCTCTCAGTAAAGTAATTCTTCCTAATATCTAACCTAAACCTCCCCTGCCGCAACTTCAGACCATTTCCTCTGGTCCTGTCATTATTCCCTTGGGAGAAGAGGCCAACACCCACCTCTCTACAACCTCCTTTCAGGTAGTTGTAGAGGGCAATGAGGTCTCCCCTCAGCCTCCTCAGCCTCCTCTTCTCCAACCTAAACATGCCTAGTTCCCTCAGCCTCTCCTCATAGGACTTGTTCTCTAGACCCCTCACCAGCTTGGTGGCTCTCCTCTGGACATGCTCCAGCACTTCAATGTCCTTCCTGTAGTGAGGGGCCCAGAACTGAACACAGTACTTGAGGTGAGGCCTCTGGCCTTGCTTTTCAAAGGTTTGGTCTGTTTCACAAAATGGCTGCCTTGGAAAGCATATTTGGATTCCAAGTTATTTTAGAGTTATTAGTTACTCATTCCCCAATCTCTGTGTACTTTGGGAAGTACAGAGCCTGGACCGACTTGTAGCTGTTCAGCTGAGATTTTGAAAAGCAAATGAACCACCCACAAAATGACCAGCCAGTCACTTCAAGACATTGCTGGAGCAGAAGCAGATAGATCTTGATCTCTCTGCTAACTTTTCACCAATCCATTCATATAAGCAAATTTCTGGCATGTTTAGGAATAAAATGACCTTACAGTGAATCCATTTTTATGCATATGATCTTCCTGAAGGACACATGTTTATTTAAAAGCTGTTAAATGTTTTTGGAAAATTTATGGCCAATATCTAGACTGAAAAACAGCCTGGAGATTTCTTTTATGTACTTGTTACAACATTTCTTCATAAATTTATCAAGAGAAGAAATAATGTGTGTAAACTCAGGGATTGTTCTATCTCACCTGGATAAATTGGTATTTTTGATGCTGCAGACAGATGCATATGTGGTAATGTGGAGAAATTTTTATGATATGCAATAGGTGGACATTAGTTTATCTGAAAACCTTAAATTAATACGTTGATTGATTTAGTTACTGAGTGCCTAACTAAAATCAGGGGAAAAAGCAGGTTAGGAATTTGCATTAGGATTTAATGTCTTTGAATGCTCAACTTTGAAAATCCCTCTGATGGTCAGAACACACAAAACTGAGCACTAATTATGTAGGGGAGTGTTTGCAAAAGCTGTTGCACATTTCTCTGGAATGTTTGGATTGCAGTTCCTTTATCCTGGCCACATCTGCCTTTTCCATTTTGGGCTGGGTTTTACACCTCTCGCCTGCTCCCTGTCCGGTTTTCTTTCTGTCTTTGATTTTCCTATTTTATATTTTGTATTCAGGTAACCCAAGCAAAAATGTAACTGATATTTTTTTAAAAATATGTCACTAATGCACCATGTCCTGCAACCTTTTCAGTAAAACTATCAATGTTATTTTGTAATTAGAAGATTTCAGACTATGGTTGACTGAGTTTTCTGAGCCAGATAAATAATCCAGGTAAATAGATATTTACATTACATCTGCAAAATTAGCTTCTGTCTATGCTGGCATATATAAAATTATGATTTTGTTTATTTTGCTTAAAAATTCTTTTTTCCTAAAAACAACCACAGTGTTTTGGACATGAAGTTAATCATAACTCCTCAGTTTTTGGTTTCATACTTCATCAGTTTGGTCTTCCCAAATACCATAATCTTCAACTGGCCAGGCATCTTTTTCCTATAAAATGTTTCACTTTCTTCCTCTACACAGTTAATTATCAAATGCCCTTTTAGAACTCTTATCCAGCACATTAAAAACCACTTTCCAGGCTTTTTTTCCTAGCTTCTGTGAAATTAAGCAAAAGGGCAATATTTAGGTATAAAGTTTTCTTCATGTCTAAAAAAGTTCCCACTAATGCTCCTGCTCTCTTTTGTGGAAGTCTTAATGTCAGAGAAGCATGAAAGTTTTACAAAAATAATACAAAAGCTCTCACAAAAGCTAAGGCGTTTCTCTTAAAGCTTTTTTTTTTTTTTTTAATTTTTCTGGAAGAAGTGAAAAATATCTTCTTCTTGACCTTTGTACTAAATAAGACACATTTTGTTATTGTACACAGCACCTCCTTTACTTTCTGAATTCAAATCTACTGAAAGTATCATCAAAGCCCCTGTATAGTCAGCAAAACTGTAAGAAAACAATGCAGAGTTTATAAAGTCCCATGAAAATTGATACATATGGAAAGATTGCTGTAAATTAAGTTGGGAAGACTTGTGTAGAAAAAAATTTGAATCTTCAGTCTTCTGTTTATCTGATACTGAGGCTTCAGTGTTTACTTTACATCAGTCTGTGTTTACAATGGGTTTGTGGACATTAGATTAGATAGCAATAAGATCTGTAAAAGCCTGGGAAAAAATGAACAGTTGGCTGCTTATTTCTAGAAAACACTTAAACTGTCAGTAACTTTCGATATTGTAATGACTACTAAATGTATGTTATAAATAAGGTGAGGCAAACAAGTTTCAGTTGCTGAACAAGATAAATCACTTTGGGGTTTTTGTGGTTGGTGGGTTGTTTTTTTTCAGCTATAAGGTATTCTTTTTAAGACGCTCACATCCAGAACAACTGCCCTACAGCCTGAAAAAAACGGACTAGAATTTGCAGTTTTATGTCCTGGATTTATGTCCTATCTCAAATATAAAAATAAGGCATTTTTATTATTATAACTAATATAGTAGAAGATCAAAGTTCAAGATTACTTTCTTAATGTGTAAGAAATTAAGGTCTCCTGCTTTGAACTAAGGTCTCTTGCTTTCTGGGTAAATGAACTTCAAGGCAAACCAGGTATTTGGAGGGAAGTACCTCTTGGATCCTGTTGTTGAATCTGTTTCACTTGCTTTCATGGAGACCAAGTAATCAAAGCAATGTAGAAATTAGTGTTAGGAGAATTAAAATGTAACTGTTTGTGGAACTACTGTGTTTATATATGTCACAAACAATTACTTCTGTGTATAAATGATATTTTAGCATCTTTTGACATGTGATGTGTTTTCTAACCTTGCGCAGAAACTGTGTTCAATTCTGTTCATATAATTATGCATTTATGCTAGGGTGCTTTTTTTCTTCAAGGCTTTTACAATAGTTAAAAAGAACTGAAATGTAAGGTACAAGGTGTTAATAGTACACAATATGTGTCCACGTTAGGTGACTGATTTGGTGAATAAACAGCAAAACTTAGAGGAGAGAAAATTCTGAAGTCTTATATACTGAGTCTTGAAACAAGAAAAAGTTGCTCAGATCCCCAAACAAAGACACTGAACAGTTATTTAGAGAACAAACTAAGTGTTTTCTCCATTTTGGAACAGATCCATTGCAGTTTGTTTGCAAATGCCGTAAAAGATGCAGGAAAGATGAAAGAGCAGACCCTGGATATCTATGCAGATATGAATATACCAAAGCATTTGTGTTTCTTCAACTTTGTGAGCATAGCAGCAGAAATTTTGGACGTACTACATACATCCAACAAGGAAAAGACATTAATCTTTGGTTATCTAGGAACCTTATGCCCCAAAGGATTTTAAGTAGCAGAGCGAACTACCATTTTTATGATAACACTGATAGATCTTCTGAGGATCCTTAACTCTCTTGTACCTTGCTACATTGATGAAATGTTTACTGGAGCCTGGTTTCGAGGACCAAACCTCATTAAGATTCCACTGACAGGAACACAGTAATTGTAAATCAGTCACAATCCAAAAAGCATCAGTCCTTGTGCAGGGAAGGAGAGCTGATGGAGCACAAAACACTGATAGCCAAAGAATTAAAAACTGCACTGTAGTGCACAATCATGCACTGGCAGACGGGTAAACTCCATGACCTAATAAGACCTTTCCACTTTTATTCTCCAAGATTATGTGAGTATACTCAAGAGAGCAGTCTTTTTATTAAAATGCCAGCTGAAGATGAGCTTGTTTGGAAAATAATCAACTTTTGTAAAAGAGAGAAATAATTCTCCATGCAGGTTTATGAACTGTTGACACAGCATTTGATGGCATCCAGAGTAGTAGGCAATATCTACAGGCAGGCCAAACCAGAGAGCTGTTTTGACCACAGCATTTAGCAAACTCAATAAATATTTCCCCCCTATATGCCAGGGATGAAACAACGGAGAACAGCATGACACATCCGCTTTTTCACTTTTCAGTAATCTGGGTAATATTTTGTAATTGTTCACTTCATATTTGATACAAATGCAATGGCCTCCTTCATATGCAATGATCTTCTCCACTTTCCTACTTTTATTAGAAATTTAGACTTTTAGCATACTCTTACATGTGAAGACCAGTCAAAGTAATCCTTTGCTAAACTACTTGCCAAATTCTATTAAAATGTTTTTTTCTGCACCTCTTCTTTGTAGCGTACTAACAAGATGAAAATGAAGAAGTGTCCTAAGACCTTACAGAGATTTTTTGACTATTTAGATTTGGAGTATAAAATCAAACAAAGCTATTGGGTTACATTTAGCTTAATTGTTTTCCTGGAGCTCTTGAGCAGCCATACTATTCCAATTGACATCTTCACTCAGTATGGCTACTGGTGCTGTTCTCATGGCCTGGGTTAGAATTGACTGATTTAATGATTTCAGGATCTATTACATGGTAGATGCAAGTTTGTTTCTTGCATATGTTGCTCCTCAAAAGAAATGTGCCTACCTGGGAAAGTGACTAATGTTTCCTTTGGATGATTTTCTTTGCAAATTAGTGACGTGGAAATCTTTGTAAAGTGATTTTGAAATTTTCTTAGATAAAATGCCTTCAACCTTTGTGTGTCCCCTGATTTCTGAGTAGTCCCAACCATTACTATGGGTGGATGTGAGCTGGCTAACACTTAAGGAAAGCTCTGCCTGGCACATATCTCTAAGTGAAGTGAAAACACAGCACTTGAGTGAAAGCAATGAAAGTCTGATGGACGTAAGCAGCCCACAGAAGAATGTGAACAGTATTACCATAGTTTATGAATGGTAACCATTTTTTAGGTAAGTATGCTCTAATTCAGTCAGAGTTTGTGCCATATATATTTTGCTTCTCTGAAGATTTCCTACCTGCTTCCTACCTGGACAGCATGGCTGTTGAGAAAACAGTGCAATATTTTTTGTTTCAAACGTCCAGAATTTTACTCAAATGAGGTGCTTAAAAACTACTTGTGTCAAGTATGTTCCACTGATAATGCTTCCATATTCTACTGCTTATGTAATACTTGAAAAATGAACTGAACATAAAGGTCCTCCAAGGTGCAACAGTTGGAAGTCTAATCTTTCCTCAAAAACTGGGCAAGAAAAGAACTACTAATATTAGGATATGCTAGAGCTCATTCTGTACATGATTTGGCTCAAAAGGAGTGAATAAATTACTAGGCATTACTGTTTCCAGTTCCTACTTGCAACTTTTTTTTCACAATACTGTAAACCAAAAGTCTGGTAGCATTTTTCACGTGCAAGCTTTATGACATTCCATTCCAACACCATATGCTGCTGACAAGAACAATAATCTTTACCAGAGACAATGAATGGGTTTCTTTTTTATTGCAAATGCTAACACACAACTGCCTGTTTTTTTTAATTTCTGTGCCATCATTGGGCCCTGTGGAACAGATTCTGGATTGGAAGATGTCTATGTAAAGCCAGTCTTCTCAGACGGGGCCATTCTGCAGCTGTGAGCAGCTACGGATGATGATAATGCACCGTGTGGAAGTGTCCTCTATACAGACTGAGAGGTGGGTTTTCAGTATTGAATAACTTGAAGGAAGCAGCTGCTGCTGCTTGGTTTGGCAAGAAACACATTTACTAACTTAAAAGGTTTCTAAACAATGTTGATTTAGAAATCAAGACTTAAAGTTTCAAAGTAATAGGACTATGTTACAAACTCATATATCCTATGAATATAAACAGTTAAATTAAGGCTGCTCTTGATGAATTTAAAGAAACATGATGTGGTCTTAAAGGATTGTAGTTCTTAGACCACATGTTTTCTTAGGGGATGTGAGATGCTACCTAAGGGAAAATATATTTCCTGACAGCGTGGGTAGCATTAGATTTTATATTGAACCTTTTGTAAAGCTCTGTGTCGTAGAAGCCAGTAAAAAACATACAGCCCTTAGCTATGCTCCTTTAATTGGTATTAGAATCATAGAATCATAGAATGGTTTGGGTTGGAAGGGACCTTGAAGATCATCTAGTTTCAACCCCCCTGCCATGGGCAGGGACACCTTCCACTAGATCAGGTTGCTCAAAGCCCCATCCAATTGTTGCTTTCTTTGATAGAGACTAATTCTCCACAAGGATGGACAAGGGTTCTAGTAAATGTATGTTTTACACCAAAGACAATCTCAGCGTTTATTTATGACCACTTAGGATTTAAGAGTTGTTTATAAACCGCACACAGATAGCCACGGTGTGGCTTCATACTCACATATCTTCATACTCACATCATACGTATCTTCATACTCACACGTCACAGTCCAGGTATTAAAAGTAAATAAACATTGTTATACATTATGACATGGATACCTATCCAAATCTCCATAATGGAGCAGACAGACATGAATTAATCCCATGGGTGATATTGCAAAGCATTAAACTGAGTGTCAGTATAACAGAAAATGAAAGGAGATACCTTGTCCAACTTCTGATTCTTGACACCATGCAGCATTACAGTAGATGTGGGTAGGTTGGGAGTAGATCTAAGCAACTCCAAAGCAGAGGTGATGGTAAAATGACAACTTGACAATGGGAGAAGAGAATATGTAACCAGCAGGGAATGTCATACTATGCAAAATGCATTCCCTTAAAAAACAGCTGTTGTCACAACTCAGTATTAACTAACCATAAGGCTTATGTCAGTCTATCAAAAGAAATGGACTTAATTTTAATAAACAGACACAACATAAAGAACAAAAATAACAAATTAAGTGTCTTCTCCTCAGACAGATTAGATAAAAGTTTCAAAGTAAAATATGCTGATTAGGTAATTGGTAAGGAAACAGAATAGACCTCTTAACTAACTTAGAAAAGTAAGGGTATGAGATTTAAGAGTGCTTGACTACTAGCTTAACTGCTTTTTGGAGCAGGATGACTCTACTGCAAAAACTGCAGGGGTTTAACACTTCCATGTTCCCAACTGTATATCATTTAGCGAAAGACTTCGTTAGAAACAAAGAAAACAAATAAAGCAAATCATCATTAGCCTTTTACTCTTGTACAGAATGAAGGGTAAGAAATGGGTCTGAAGAGTAAAAATGTGTATATTAAAAGAACAGGCTGAAAATCTTGTCTGAATTACAGCCTTTGGAATGAATTAAAATAACATACTGTGCATATTTATGTGGTCTGTGTCTCGCTCCCTCTGTCTCCATAGCAAATTTCATCTGCTGTTGGCTTCTATGCAGGCAAACTACTTCTTCATGTCCTAAACTGATGACACAAAGTCATTATAAAAAATGAGTCTCATCTTTACTCAAAGAGAAAGAGCTTCAATTTTATTCTGTTTTTACATATTCTGATTTCTGCAAATTCCTGTAATTGTGAAAAACAATGCTATGTGTTATTCCAATGGAAGCACACTGATAACAGCAACTTTTTAAATTCCCTGGTCTTGGGAATGGTTACTACATTATATACTTATGTATCCTCTCTAGTATATAAATAATTTCCTTTATTCCCGCCCCATTTCCCTCCCAGTATTCCCTGAAATGATCTGCTATCATAAGACTTTAATTTCAATTTTAAGAACTCAGTAGTGAGAGGGAGTGCATCACTGTGCTTCAGAAAGATATCCAAAATCTTGAATGCTTTTTCTTATAATATCTATTGATTATTTTTTTATACTTCCATGTAGTCCTATGGTTGTCCAACGAGGTTATTAACACTTGAAAATTTAAATGAGCAGTAAATACTAGATGCCTGGAGGTTTACACGAGAAATCGTCTGATTGATAGGTATTTCTAGCCATTTAAGACTAAGACACAGACCAGCATTCTCGGTATGGCCTTATTTCAGAAAGAAACAAACATAACAAGGAATCTAGGTTGCAGATAAGAAAACTGTACTCTCCTAGGCAAAACATCTTTGTAAATATGTGATGTGATGTGTCCAGCTCATATGTTATGTTAAGAGATGTTTCTACATAATTATCAGGCAGTTGTGATTTAGTACTGAGTTAATTAGTCTGACTGCTGGTTCACTACTCTAAACCCCATGTTCTTTCCTTCATGGAATGTGTTACATAGTCAGAAACATATTTAATTTCACTTAACACTGCCCTTTTAATGATGAACCACTGTGTATCATGGATTTTTCAGCAAAATACAGTATCTATCACTTAGAACAAGATTATTTTCCTTATATCAGATCAGACTACAGGTCCTTTTAGCTCTGTATTCTAGTTTGAGCAGTGACCAACAGCACATCCCTTGGGAAGAGTGTCAGAGCAGGGGCATTACACACTGACACTCTCCCAGAGTAAAATTGCTTCTAGTGAATTACAGCTAAGGGATTTCCTAAGCCACAAGTGATGTTTTGTGTTTAATAGCTTCCAAATGTGATGTTCTTCCCCACCCCCCCCCACCCCCGTGAGTGCTCCAAGTGCATTCTGAACCTATACAAACAGCATTCAGAGCATGCCATGGCATTCAATGCCCTCTAGGTCAGGGCAGCACAGAACCATTCCTCATTTCTCTCTTTCATTCTTCTCGCTATTTTATAAATCACCACAAAAGCTTCCTCAAACTATTTGCCTTTGAGGCTGAGGAATGTTGGTCAAATGGCTGTTCTCTAGACAATGTGTGATCACAAAGCCTCCTCTGGCCACTAGGAGACAAAGGTATGAAATTTCTCTATGCTCCAGCAACAGGGACCTGGAAAGAAACAGAATGTTTCTTTTCCCCTTTTTCCCTAAAAGCGTTCAGTTTGTCATCTGTATGATCACTGTTTGGTGGACAGCAACAGTGAGGGCTAAGTCAGAAATGGGCAGAGAAGTGCCAAAATATTTCATGTATGTTCTACCTGAACTTGTTCTTTTCAGAATTGTTTCAGTTTTTCCTTGTGACTTTTTCTGGGGTTCTTTTTGTTATGTTTGTTGGTTTTTTTAGCCTTTAAAATGATAATGTAAGACTGCATACATATAAAAGTCACATGACTGCTCGAAGCCTTTATGTTGCATAAAGGTTCAAAACCTTTAAAAAAAACAGAGTTGATGTACCTTAGAAATTGGAATCTTTCACTGAGCAAGAACAAAAAGCTATGTGGACAACAATCACTAGAAAGTCCAGAATATTTTCTTTTGTAAAAATTAGTTGGTTTGGTTATGGTTGTTGGAAATAATTGGGCTGAAAAGGAATAATCTGACACACTCATCAGAGGATACCAAAATACAAATAATAATTTTTTTAAAAGAAAACTTAAGAAGACACATTTAATTGTTGCCTGCTGTGTATTGCAGCATCGTATAACTAATTGTTTCACTCTGTTCTTTCAACCTACTTTCTAAATTTCATTTATTGCTTAACATTTAAACCTCAGGCCAGTCATGAGCTAGAGCTTCAGCAAACTTCATTCATACTGAATGGCAAAGCTGAGGTATCATCCCTTCCACCTGTGCGCTGCCTCAGCTATACTTCATCCTTTCATGCAAAGTGCTGTGTTGATAAAGGGATATGGACATTTCAGATCCAAGCCTTATCTGTTTCACCTCAGTTCTCCATTTCAGGCTCTGCTGCATATGCACTGGTTTCTCAGAGGTTTAAACACCAAAACAATACTTAATGCCAAAATATTGGCCAATTTTAAGGAAGAAGAGAATCACCACAAGCTCCAAAAGCAGGATTTATCACAAACTAGTAAGCCAGCCCCACCTTGGTTGAGCTATATTTTTCTACATTTGGCAAATTAGAATATACGGGAAGAATAAGGATTTCAAAATGCTCAGGCTCAGATATCTGTTGGTACATGGGTTTGTGTAATTATAACTTAAACGCTAAGAGGTGTGTAGCTTTAGAATTGATTGTTCTTCCAAGGTTGTGAAAAGTTCAAAGTTGTATAAATGAGTCAGTGCTCCTGCATTTTTTACTGAGATTGCCTACAGTACACACAATAGAAAACTACGCTCATTGTTCTCAAAACTGAAAAATAAGATAGGAAACTGTTTATGTCTGAGATTAGGAAAAGATACTGTGAGAGTCTAATGAATTACGGAAGACTTGAACCTTGCCTTCTGAAAATGGAAATAAAAGATTATGATACTACAAAAATTATATGGGAAGGAAAATATACAGGAATCCCACATAGGAAAGGCATCATAACAATAACCTTTCAGTTTTGTGTGTCTTAAACACGGGGAGTTTATTTGCAGGAGCCAAAAAAAAAATATTCAAAAATAGATCCCATCACCGTAGGTGATTGTGGCAGCCTTAACTCCTACTTTTTTTAGAGACACTTACTCTGTGACTGCAAGGAAGTTTAGCCTTACAGGCTTAAGTCTTAGTTGCAATGAAGGAGATAGGGGCGAGGAGATTTTTGAAGCTAGTAATGCTAAAATTGTTAAAAAAAAATAAATTAAACCATCTATTTATTCTTTAAAAGGCTATTGGGATTTAATGTTAATAAGAAACAGGAAAAATGTCTCTGGCTTAAACATATTCAAAAGTATTCTGTGTTATCTTTCAAGAGATGCCTTTAACTTACATTCACTTTGAATTCCATTTCTCAGGTGTTGCTTCTGGTTTTGTTTCTCTTCTCTGTCTAGAGATTAATATGCCAGGGAAGTTGCACAGATCTTGTTTGACATTGTCTTGTTTAACTTTCCCATGTTTCCTCCTAATTCTGTAAAAGCAAGAAAGGTATTATGGTTAAACAAGGTCCTAGTTCAGCGTTGAATGAAGGAATGGGATTAAAATATTAGTATCATGATGTAGTTTCACTAAATATCATCAGATGTATGTGACAAAACCTGCAGGAAGAAATACGGAGGCCTATAGGAATGCTCTGCTGTTTGTGTAGAGGCATTGTTTGCTATGTGTAACACAATTAGCAGTAAAATACAAGCACATAAACTAACCCGTAGAAGGTGTTATTTCACATCATTATTACTTACATCTCACATACTTATTATATCCTGACAAGAAGTGACTAAAAAAGGGGCTAGGATAAAGGACTGCGGTAACTATCAGTATGGTAATTCATAAATGCACAGCAGATAACATGGTCTAAGGGTCTTGAGGATTTCCCAGGTGTTCCACTTTGTTAAGCATTTGAAAGAGAAAAAGAATTTGTGGCAAAGAATAAATTAAACCCTATGAGTTTCTGAATGGCAAATGAACACCTGAAGTAAAAATCTTGCATACAATAGACAAAATGTTTTTCCTCTCCACTTAGTCCAAGGTTTTTTTAGAAGTGTTCTGTGAGGGTTGAGATGCTATTAGCAGAGACCAGAAGGAATGAATGGAAAGGTCAGTCATGTGCAGCAGCAGTAGTTTCTTCTGAGAGCCTCCTCTTTTGGAGGACTCATTACTTTGTTCTCTCTGGTCAGTCTTTTAAATCAACCAATCAACGTATGTCAGCTGCATGGCTGCCTTCCATGCATTCTGGCTCTGTAGGAACAGGGGTTGGTTGACTTGCCAGAGATGTGAACTAAAGTGTGGGAAGGGTTGTGTCCTGTAAAATAATTCCGCTACACCAGAGTAAAGTAATAGCCAAAATCAGAGGAGTCTGCATTTTTTGAAGTGAATAAAGCAGTGAAATATCTATTGGAGAGGCTAAGAGCCCTTTATAGCCTCATGCAGAACTGCAAGACTGTGATATGAGAAGCTCTAGCCACAACAGTGGTCCTCCAAGTAATATTGAGCTACTATCCTTATTCCCTATAGTGGTGCTTCTTGCACGATTTTTATGCAGTGCAGATAACAGCTAAAATTAATCAACTCAAAAATATATTTTTATATTGAACTGGAAACTTTGCAGTATCATTAGCCTTCTATGTTTTCTTAGATGCTAAAGTGGTAAGGCTAGAACTGCCATAGTGATCTTGTATTGTCTTTCAATGTGCCTTCACTGTAGTATCTCAAAGTGTATATATTTATACAATTCTTCCAAACATCTGTGTTAGAGGTGCGCTAACGGAAGAACCAGGTTTTAAATGGCATACTTGTGTTGACACAGAATATCAGGCAGAACAACAGGCAGAGATGCCTGAGTCCCTTCCTCTCAGTCATGTGCTTTGGTCCTAGACAAGTCTATATTAAAAAATGGAACTACTTAAGATGTCACCTGTGGAACTCCGTTGAATTTATATACAAATGCAACAAATTGAATTTAGGTAAATCAGTTGTTTCACATACAGATATTAATAAAGGCTGAAAGTTACCCAACTATGTTTATAATCTAAATGACTGGTGGCTACTAACTATTCCTGGAACTAAGAAATGATGAGTGGGAAATTCCAGCAGTGCAAAGGCAGGACAAAATAAAACAAACAAACAAAAAGTATATAAGAAACAAGAATGTATTTAAACTAGTCACAGGGAGACTTCAGAAAAACTTTTAGGTTATTATTGTTAACAATGGGGCTTATTTGTTTCTTTCTGCCTACCTGAAAATTAAGCTAGAAATCTTGCTTTTCAATTTGCACTCAGTATTAATTTTGTCTTTGCAGCCTTGGAAAATATAAAGTATATACATATATGGATTCTTAAAGGATTTGAAGAACAAAGTTTATGTACCTCCTGAACAACTTCACAAACTCAGAATTTTTACAGGATAACAGGAGGAGGTTTATTAATAAAAATAATTTACTTCAGAAAAACAGGCAATTCTTTCTACTCTTTATGAAGTATGTCCGTTTTCTCAGCTAGAACTCTGCCAAGACTCTTCTCTTGGTGTTTACCAAGAGAATTAGCTTCTGAAGTTAATAACTGGGGTCGGAACCTGACAGACACATTATACATTTGAGAAAAGTTTGTGTGTTCAATATCTTTTAGGTTTGGTCCATCAAAAGCTAGTCTAAACTAGCTCAGCTGCCTGAGAGAAAACACTCTCAGAAGAGCATTCTGAACATTGGGAGAAAAAGATGATTTTAAGGAGCACAGGGGTCTAAAGAAAAAAAAAAGAAGCAAAGATAGAGCGAAGGAAAAGAGAGAAGGAAGTCTGAATTATTCAGGTGACTTCTCTTTTTTCCTCTCAAGACTTCCGAGAATAAATTCAGTCTTCTACATTAGTAATCAAAGGGACATCTGTTACTTTTTGGCTAGGAGTATACAAAATCAGGACAGGAGAAAGCAAATAGAGACAAGAGGAAACAGAACTAAAAATATTTACAAAGTATGTATCTAAGTTTGGGATAAAAACGCTGCGGAATTAATGAATAAAACACATTTCTTCCACATTTCATAAGTCATGAGTGGATTATAGCAAAGTATGCATAGAAGATACCTTTAACATTTATAAACTGGCATAAAGAATTTAGTTCTGAAGAATTTTCTCATGAAAGTACATAAATTATAGCATCATTGTTTTCAGTTAGTTACATGAGTCAACTGTCCCATGAAACTCTGCTAGAGGTCCAATTCACCTTTCTTCATCTGTGTCTCCCCACTGAAAACTGGGCAAAATGTAATAAAGCTTTGTTGTGTGGTAAGATAAAGGAGATATAACAGGATGAAAAATCTTATTTCCACTCATGCCATTTTCTAAGATATGGAGCTAACTTCCCAGTAATGAAGGATGAACACAGCCCTTCATTTGTTGCTCAGCCCAGCAGCCAGCAGTTATGAGTGGCTTGAACTGAATCATGGTCTACTGTAAAAATATGTAATGGCAGCAAGCATCTAAGGTCTGTCTCACTTTAGAAAGAAACAGAATACCTGAATAGCTTCCTTAACCTAAGCAGAGCCAAGCTTCTGCCCACAATTCCTTACCTCTGCATGGATTTCCACTGACATCATTGGACTGTGTAGGTAATTGTCCATGCAAACAGATTTATCTGCAGGTTGTGGGCCAGAGTTCACGTCTGCTGGGTTGTCTGGTTTGCTCTATTCATCTGGGAGTCTTTTCAGTTTTGGATATTAAACTTTGCTGCTCAGCCCCCAGAAATTTTCCCTTCTCATTCCTCTCTCCAACTGACTGCTGAATTTCTTGAGATGGAAAATGCCAGAGAGAGCAAGACTTTCTGAAAGTCATACTTTGTGAAGCAAGACTTTGGCCTTATCCTATGCCCACTGAAACCTTGCTACATATATAAAGGAAGACAAATACATGAACACAGAGGAATAAATTCCAATTTAGATTTAAAAAAAAAAATTGGGGAGAGATAATAAATTCTACAAAGACTGTTTCAATACTTAGGCTTCACCACCTCTGTTAAAAGGCAGCCCTGAAAGAAATTCTAGTCCTATTGTTCCTTCTGGTGTTTCCAGCAAAGCAGTAAATCAGAATGTGCTACTCGGAAAGTTAGTTATAGAAGGCCAGGTTATTTGATGGCATTTACAGAGATTTGGCTTGTTCTTAAATTATATACTGTATTTAAATACTTAAGAAAGAGAGATTCATGCCATGGTACATGATAATCATAAGCAGTATTAACAGAAAAAAAGGTATTTTAAAACAATAATTCATTATGATTTTCATAAATTTGGAAAACAGTGTCCTAAATGACAAAATAATGCATTAATAATCCTTGTATTTTATTTATGCTTTAAAAACCCCATAGCCCCCCAAAAAAACCCATTAAAAAACACTCTTCAGTCATGCTTGCTTATATTACAAAAGTTACAAAGTGTCCTAATGAGAGAAAAAAGAATAGAAATGTTTGCCTTTGAAGATTTGACCAGTTTTACATTCATGAGGATTTTGCATTTGATCTTTGATTTATGATTTCAGAGGGTAGGATGCTTCCAAAGTATTTTCTTTGAGTGCTCCGTTTCTACTCTAGTGGAATATCACCACTAGAGGTTTCTGGTTTCTCATTATGAGGCTGATAATTTTAAGTAGGAAATTAGTGAGTAGTAAAACTAATGATACATTTCCATTATGGCTGTACTTCTAGAGAGACAGAGAAAAAACACTAGGAGATAACCAGAATCTGGTACTGAGTATGACTTCTGCTGTAGCACAGATCCTTGCACATTCCTTGAACAAATCACAGAATCTTCATGGTTCGAAGGGACCTTTGAGATCACTGAGTCCAACCATACACACACACATAAAAAAACCCAACCCAACAGTCTTGGGCACTAGAGCATGCCCTGAAGTGCCACGTCTGCACGTTTGTTAAATACCTCCAGGGATGGTGATTCCACCACCTCCCTGGGCAG
>KZ506903.1:88108-118589 GCA_002844005.1 Limosa lapponica baueri | reverse complement strand
TTTTGAGTGGAAAGTAACTAACAATTTGGGTGGATTTCAGAGGGAAGACAAGATGCGGGGAGTGTGATTTTTCTTGGGTTGAGAATGATGATGCAATTTGAAAGGAAAATGGAGATAAAATAAACGGCATATTCGGAACACAAAGCAATGGGGAAAGAGGTGCAAGCTGATAGTGGTGTGGCTTTTTCAGCAAAAAAGGTGTTTCCAGCAGTTGTATAGCTGAGATGAAACAAATACAGACAGAGTCTTATGCCTTGAGGACAAAGAAACGAAATTCCACTCTCCATTTGTGGGATGGGTAAGCTGTTTGGAGCTGTAATGTGATGGTCTGAAAAGGGAGGAGCACGTATCTGGAAGCACTTCCTCCCATACCTCTCCACTTTGCATTCAAGAGAGGGAGATGACAGCGAAATGATACATTTGCCATTTTATAATTCTGCCCTCGTTTTTGGAAATAATTCCATTTTTTTAAACTGCTCAAGCCTCCTTCCAAATAACTGTGAGACAGGATGTGGTTTCAGGATGCCATGAGACTTGCTGATTGCCTGTGATGCAGGGCCTCAGCCACAGTCATTCAAAAGGTCTTCCCTGCCCTGTGTTCCCACAATCAGACAATGATGTGTCATGCAGTACGATGGCAGGGGAGCAGAGGGGGGAGTAGAAAAAAAGACAAATTGCTCTGGAATGCCTAACATGTCCTTTAGTCATGCACTACCTCTTCAACACCATTCCTTAAACAAATTCACAGTCTGCAGAGTGGACACTCAAACACCAGATGATGATCTCTGGGCTACCTAGACCATCATACTTAGGTATCTAACTTTGCTGTCTGAGAGCCCTGATGTTGTACATCGTCCATGTAAAAGAATGAGCCTTCCAACACAGGAATACCAAGGTGCCTCAGAACTGTAAGAGGTGCTCACCTCTCTCCAACAACTGCGTGGATCACCTGTGCTCCTGACTTCACAACTTGTTTACGTGCCTCAGGTAGGGTGATATGAAACAACCCTCACTTAATCAAAAAAAATTCCTCCGAAATACTTAAATTAGTTAATGTGAAAGTCCCCTCTTTCCTTCAGTAGCCCTCCAAAATTAATTATTGACACCTTCCCTGCAGCTGAAGTTTCACTGAGAAGTCTCCTTCCTGCCAGTTGATAAGCACTAAGCCACTCTTTAAAATTCAGTGAATTATTTAAACTCCGCACAGTGAATTAATCAGATTTCAGTTTGTTTTCTCATCTGAGTATACAGAAATAAGTGAGCAATTACTTTCAAAAAGATTTTGATAGAGGCACACAAGATCCCAAGAGTCCAGAAGTGATCAATATTCTCTTTAATGCTGTATAAAAGCAGAAGCATATGTAAGTTGATACAAATCATGTATTAAATGTATGTGGATGAAGGGAAATAATTAGTATTTAGACTGACCATCTCTGTGTGGGTACAAGAGATGTGAACTCGTGAGGGGGAGGAAGACCTGAGTTGCAGACTATACAGGCTCAGGAGCCAGCTCTGGACCAACCTCTGGGGAAACAGGACTTGAGAGTTCATGTCTCCCCTCTGCAGAGAGCAGGGGGGACACCCTCGAGACCACCAGAGTCCCAGGCTGCAGTGCCCACTGTGCACGTGTGGGTCTTGGGCAGAGGGAGGTGCACAGCTCATCAGATCTAACGCATGACCCTAGGGGAGGCATCATCACTGCTTTGGAAACTGGCACTAATATTTACTTATCGTTTACCTGAAATACATCTTTGAAAACTAATCTAATACCTCAGGTATTAGAAAGACATTATATGTTCAGACCTTGCTGAGAAAAAAACCCGAAAAACAGGAGAAAATAATTTCCATGCAAATTCCAACATATATTTATATACAGGTGAGATATCATCTACTAGACTCAGGTCAAACAAAAGATAGACAAACATAAGATCTCCAATTTGAACTGAAATGTTTACAGAATTGCATTAAGCCCGTAAGTGCTGCTTTGCAAAATCAGATTAAGTTGAAACTACTGTAAACAATTTTAATAATTCATTTTATCGCAGTACACATATTAAATTCAAATTTATTTTAAATACTCTCTTCTAATTCCCTATAAAATCCTAAATAAAAATTAAAAATTGATTACCTGCAGTAGTCTCCTTGTTTAGCCACCTGGGCCAATGAGAACAGGCAGTCGATAGTTGCTAGGTGACCAATCGCTTTAGACACAGGGTGATAATGTTCACTAAAATGGCTATACCGAAACAGGGAAAAATAACAGGAGGAAGAAAAGAGAAAAAAATAATTTCATTCAGATACAAATGTACTGTCAAAATATACCCCATGCATGCTTCTCACAGGGCTCCTACAGTCTTTAAATTACTCTGAATTCCAATCTCCCAGCAGTGTATTAACTTACAATATGAGGACAAAATCTTAATCAAGACGGACTTCATGCTCCCACTGTAACAGTGAATTATTTTTAAGCACAAAAAAGCAGGCAAAATGAAATTCATTAGATACCATACAAAGGGTCTGCAGTTGATCCCTGCTGCCTAAATGAGGTCTATAAAAATGCCACTGTTTATCACAGTGGCAGCTGAATCCCAACTGCCAATTCACTTCAACCACACGCTGCAGTCAAAAAAAATAAAGTGCCTGAACATAGGAGTTGTCTACAATTTCAATAAAATATGGTACCTAGAACAGAAAATTCAATAATTCGTTTTCCATTTATGGTATTGCTTCCCCCAGTACAATAGAGAAGTTACCAGGAGAACACAGTTTTCAGTAGAGTTTATTCTCTTAGTCCTCAAGAATGTCTTTTTTTCCTCTCCTAGTCTCAAAGATGCAACATGAAATATAAAAGCAGTAGGGGAGCAAAATTTAATAAATGAATAAATAAATGGAGGGGTGGGGAAGACATGCACTTGCCTACACATAAGGTCTTTCCTTGTTGTATGCTGCTGTCATATAACACTACTGAAAACAGCAAAGTGAACATGAAAAGCATCAGATCTAAATGAGGAAAGGTTAATTAGGTCTACTCAAACTTACATGGCTAATACAGTGACAAAAAAATTATTTAACAGAACTATTTTAATAGTATTGCAAAGGCAACACATCTGGAGAAGAGTGAGTCGAAATGTTTCTCTAGTTTCTACCAAATTTACAGAATTGCTAGGTTCCTACTAGGATGCAAACCTTAGCATCAGTTATGTCCAGTGAGGCAATTTCACAAGGAACTTGTTAAGTTTTTGCAGCAGGGAAAAAAGCACAAGTGAAAGCGAGCCAATTATCATTGCATGACATGAAGAACAATTTCAGTGGGTCTGTAATTCATGGAAGTAAAAAAAAAATAACTGATAACCAGACACCTGAGAAATCAAAGGTATTCAGAGGTTTCAGAATTTTTTTTTTAAACTCCCATTTTAAACTCCCTTTGGTTAAACAGTCAAATAATTCATTCGAAACTCTGACCTGAGACAAATGGATCTTCAGTTCCAGTTGTGAGGGACGATAACACTCCTACTACTGTCTAGCAAACAGACTCAGTCAAGTCGCAGGGTTAGCATACAGAAAATAGGGCTATGGAGAATTGCACTCACCCAAGCTACTGCTGCCCAAACACCCCGAACATTCACAACTCAAAACCTGTAAGTAACTCTGCAGTTGCACTTAATTCGTTATGGTTTTTTTTAGTAATGGCACACTTAACAGTGAAGCCATAGTCTACTTCAGTTAACGTTAAAAGTGAATTTGGTTAGCTTGTATAATAAATTCTTTTTTCACCTCACTTACATTGTACTTCAATAATTAAACTACTAGATTCACTTTCACTCAGTCACACTCAGTCACACTCTCAGGTTCTTAATGCTGTGATATTAGTTTTCAAATTTTGAAAGCCACTTTATGTATTTAATAGTGTATTTTCATCAGAATTTTAAAATCTAGAGACATCACTACTGGTCTCAGGACTCAGTCTGCAAAGGTCTTGCCTTCAAACGCTTTAAATTGAAGAACAGTATTTTAATTGACCATCTAAAGTTGTGGGCAACATAACTGAATTAACAACTGTTTTTTTCGCCCTAAGATAAGCATCTTTTTTTTTATGTTCTTATAGCAAAAAAACCCAAAAAATACAATCATGAAAACTGACTCTATTTTGTAAACTCACTCTAAAAAATTTAGCCATTCAGCATTGCAGTCAAGGACTAGCTGCTCCCGGAGCTGATTCAGATGTCTGTAATTTTCTATAATAAAAGGAGAGTGGAAACGGCTGACAGCTTTTGTGCTGGAAGACAGAGAAAAGCCAAATAGGAAATCAAGGTTACTAAGCAATCAGTTACACCATCTACATGCAAAATCGGACAAGTTTTCTTATTCTCTGTGAGCCTTGAAAATGGATGTTAAAGAAAGTGTTCTTTTATTGCTGTACCAAACTGTATTGATTCCAGTGATCTTTATTGTGAATAAAGTGATTGGTTACTGCACCACTGCCCATTCAGAAGCTTTTATAATGTTCTTCATAAGGTAGCACATATTACTGAAACTTACATATTTCAAACAATTCTGTTCAGCAATAAGCCGCACAAATGGATGACTTCTCTGTGACTGACTGTATATACAATGAACTCCAAGAAAAAAATTCCCTTTAAAGAGGAAAACTCCATGACAAGCCTGAAACAAACTTAGTAAATACAGACTGTCTTCCATGGATACTAGTTTCCATTTGCGGCACTTGTTACTTATTTATGTATTTTCATCAAGGACTCACTTTGGCATTCCCAGGCATGCTTTTACAAAATCCAGATTAGCTGTAATTTGTTCTTCACCATCTTAATTCTGTCTAATCTGTGCACTTTTAATACTGAATTCTTGCATAAGCGACAGAGTTCACTGTGATTATGCCTATTTCTGGTGCAAGTTGTCTGTGCTCACACATTATAACATTAAGGTTTGCAACCTGTTTAAATAATAAAACAAATGATTAAAAAGAAAAAACCCAACTATGTAATTCAGTCCATCTCCGTTTCACCTACCTGAAAAAGTATCTGGAACTACCTAAAATCATGCTTACATAACACTAAGTATCAAAGGAAGCAAAGCTTGCCTATATGAAAAAGTAAAACAACATTTTAAATACACTAAGTTTACTGAAATGCGGAGGTATTTACACAGCTACTTTACCTTTCTGAATAAAGTAAGAACAGTCAAATTTTATGAAAGATTTGTATCTACACACTACAGCACAACTGAATCAAGACCATAGTTTTGATACCAGTACGTGTACTTCAAAAGATTAAGCAAGTAATATTGTGCACTAAGGATCTATCATGTAAAAAAGAAAGTTTTAAGAACTCCAGTTTTCCTGTATGGTTTTGTTTGAAGTAAAACTTATTCTGGCAATAAATTAACATAACAATTTTGGTTAGTTGGTTGAAAAAAAACCAAAAAACCAACACAGATACTCACTTGGAGCAATGAGAATGTGTATGCAATTAATTCTAACACTAAAATACCACATTTTTTTTTCTTATATATTACAATAGAACAAACTCCAAAAACATTTTAACATACCTACTAATCATAACCCAGTCAGATGGCACAGACGATTTACGGGAATTCTTAACTTCTATCAGAAACTAAAATAAAACAGAAATGTCGTATTACATATTATGGGAAGTTAAAGACTACAGAACCACAGTCATCATATATCAAGAAATCTGTATGCATCAGAGGAAAACTATATTCAGCCTGAAGAGACTAAGCAGACCAGAAGCTAAAGTTCTTTTTCCCTCCAGAAGTGAGGGTTATGATATACAGATTTTCTGCCGAAAAAGGGACTCCTATCCTGAGCTGTCCTTGTGCCCTACCATGTTGCTGCCCCATCTCTGCCACTCTGTTCTTCCACTAACATGCCCTCTTCACCTCTCTTACCAAGGCAAAACCAGACTACAGCTAGTAAATCTTGCTTACCTGATCCTGACCAAGCCTTGTAGAGAATTCAGCATTTACGTGGACTCTGCACTACATACTACCTGTGTTGAGGCTACTCCTTATCAGTGAGATGTGCCTCCCTGCCTAGGAATCAGTAATTCATGCTGAGCCAGGGTTACTTACAACATTTCACAGACAAGAGCTCAAAATCTCAAATGCTAGCACTCTACCTACTGTACCTTGCTTCAAGTTGCAATCAACTTGGGGTCAGAAAGGGAAGGAACAGGGGAAACCAGCAGTAATAGCAAGAAGGTCGCTCAGTGCAGTGAAATTTACACGATGTGTTTATTGCAGTATTTTATATGATTCGTGTTGGTTATCTTTATAACACCAGCCTGAGGTCCTAGATGTCAAAGAATTGAGGCATTCTCAAATAATAGAATTCAGCTGGAAAATGAATTTCTAGCAGAGATTAGACTAACCCAGAATCTGATCACCTTTACAGAAAACCACAAGACTCCCATCAGACAAAGCTCTTTCATTACAGCCAGTATGATTCAGATAAAACCTTCCACACCTCACCAGAACAGTCAGCAATCACCCTCAAGTACAAACAAGAAGAATAATCCTAACATGAGCACAAGACTCCAGCAAGGACATAGTGCACTAGTTCTTAATTTACCTAAGACGCCTCAAAAATATCTGGTACCTGAACTCTGAAACTGCGTAATATGCATGAGAAAAAAAGACTGAAAACAGGCACAAGCAGAGATCTGCAAAGGCTTGAAAATGAGCCAACTGCTGCTGCCACTAGTGGTGTTGCTGATGTACTGGTATTACGGTTTTTATCTGAATCTCATCTCAAAACAATTAAATAAGCTGTGTTTACAGAAGGAAGACAGAAAATAATACCACATTTGTGTCTATGCTAGATGACTAAGTGAACTCAAAACAGTCTAAATTAACACAGCCAGTTCAATTGCCTGGTTTGTTTGCGTGGCTAGTGAGAAACAAGCAGGGAGGTTGCAATTTTCTTCAAAACAACAAAAGCATTTGCTTTTTCATTCTTTTAATTGTTAGCCCTATTAGATAAATAACTGCAGAGTTAAATAAACTGGGCCCAAAGCACTGCTTATGCCATGCAGGAAGCAAACATTTGCCAAATGTAGTAATTTCTCTCTAAATCCTGCCTGAAACAAATAACAATGCTATCACTACCTGGACAGCTTTCTGTCCTGTGTAGTGCGAATTACATTAGCAGTCTGGAAACAACAAATAAGATAGATACGGGTGTAACCTCATATTTTGGAAAAGGTGTGTGTCAACTGGATCTTCATCAGAACCCTAAGAAGATTATTTTTTTTTTATTATTATTTTTTTCCTTTCCAAGAACGCTTGTTTTCTGAACAGATGTTCAGAGTGGGAAGACACACAGAAAAAGTTTCCTGGCGGCTTCTCCTTCTTCCAGAGCTAGCAAACCATAAACCTGCTTTTGCCCAGATCTGTTGCAAAGAAGTGTTTGAATACTACATTTATCAGAGCGCTACAACAACATACGAAGAATATACTGTACTGATCTGAGGAAGAAAGAGCTGAACTCAGAGAGACTGTGCTTATGCTCTGCTCCTCCCTTACAAGCCCCTTTCTGTTACATCCATTCCTTTAGTGTCTTTTCCTTCCTCGCTGACCATCTTCTCTAATCCTTCCTCTATGGCCTCTTTTGATGTCTCTGGAACACTCCTACCAGATGTAATTAAATAACAGATATCCATAACTTCTGCAGCTCCTTTCATGAATCTACCAAGATTGCTCTTTGTCTGCAACAGTTTCTGAGCCGTTCCCTGCTACAAAGGCCTCCTCTCTTAAATGTATGCATAGTAACTGGTGCTTTCTGAAACTCTCCTGTCCAGTTCACATCTGACTGCTTCCTCAGATGCGCTCCTCTCTTTGATCAATTCTTTTCTCCGTTCCTTCACACACGTGTCACCATCCACCTCTTAAACCAGCCTCTCCGAGAGAAACTTTTCAAATCCTGGCTCTTCCCTTCCTCACGCAATACTCAAACACATTCTTCCATGTTTCTTCTCGGACTTCAACATCCACGCTGACAACTTACGCAACTCTTTAGCCACACGTTTCCTCTTCTCAACCTCACCATCAAAAGAAGTATCCACCCGAGCTCTTTATCAGATGGTGCTCTCTCTCTGATTCATCCCTTCACACGTTCTCTTTCACTTTCAGCATTGCCTGTCTGCTCCCTGCTGTGTCTCCTGGGCCTTTCTTCCTAGGTCCTCAATGTGATGGGGGCTGCTTCCACCTCCTTCCCTCCCTGTTCTCACTGATTCATCTCTTTTACTCCCAACTCTCCTTCAGTTTCCTAACTCTTTTCGTTTCCCAATTTTCTGTGGAGTTTTCCCCAGCCTCCCTACTCTCAGTTCCCAACCTCACTGCTCCTTTGAGTTACCCATGAAATCTGGCAGGATCTGCTGTCTTTTTTTTTTTTTGCACCAAACTTCTCAGTTTGCTGGAGCACGGCCTGCCCACACTTGCACAGCATCTAGCAAACAAAACTTCAGTCTGCAACAACCGTTTCTACGAATTAAAAGTAAAATAACATTTATCATTCTCTAATACTGTTCCTCTTCTCTCCCATCTTTCAAATTACAGTCTTAATCATTACTTACAAATCATTTTACCATTCTTCAAATTAACCTAATGCTGTGCTTCCTGGTTCTCTGAGAATATTTCAGCGCTTAATAGCCACATAATTAACCTTGGAAGTATGCAAGTGTTCTTACATACACAGAAAAGCAAAGCATTACTGAACCAAATTCAACTGCACTAATGTGTTTTTATTATTTAAATCACTAATGTAATTGACTTAACAAGTAAAAAAGTGACACTGTCACAAAAGTGTTCTTTAAAGTTGTACAAAAGATTATAGTCAAATGACCTCACCAAATATTATACAAAATGAAGAGAGTTCTAGTTATGCCTAACTTTTAAGCTATTTTCGAGACAAGCAAAGGGTACAGTCATACATAACAGATACCGTATTACCTCTTGACCAGAAACTGTAACATACTCTGCAGAAGGATTCCTAATTTGTTTACGAATGTCCGGCAGATGCAATTGGATTTTAGAAAGCACATCCAGGATCTCCTCCTTTTTCTTTCTGATGATAGGAAAGTCTGTAAGGTCCTTGAACAATTGGGTTTTATCTCCAGTCCTATCCATAAGAAGCACAAGATAAAATAACAGTGAACCCAAAGATACGTTCCACGATTCTACTGGCTGCATCCATATTTTTATTTGTTACTCTAATTTGTTTTAACACTAGCTTTATTCCCCTCTAAATACAGCTTTTCTGTTACTTGGTCATAGTGCAGCACATATACCAAAAGCTGCCACACGCACTGTATAAATAGATAGTAACTTTGCATACGAAACCCAAGAGGCTACACAAAGAT
The DNA here is from genome assembly GCA_002844005.1 of Limosa lapponica baueri. Lineage (NCBI taxonomy): Eukaryota > Metazoa > Chordata > Aves > Charadriiformes > Scolopacidae > Limosa > Limosa lapponica. The sequence goes on along the minus strand of KZ506903.1, from coordinate 109,197 downwards.
AGCCCTCCTTCCCCCTGCCAAAGTATTCAAATCCAATCTATTCCTGGTTTTTTTCTACTCTATCACACTATACTCATTCTTCTACATCAAGCCCTGCTGAGTTGGGGTTTTTTTGTTGTCTCTGAACGTGCATCCTGCAGCTTTCTGTTTGTTCCCCTTGGTTGAGCAGAGCAAGAAAAGGAAGCACAAGAAAGATCATTCTATTCTGTCTCAATCCATAATTTTGGAATGCAATTGGTGCAATTCCTGGAGCACCCCAAGTGCCAACAACATCTTTATCATAATTAAATGTGAAGCTCTAGATAATTTCTGCACCATATGAACACAGATTTTTGACATATTTATAATTTGGCCAAATTTGGGCAGATTTTCATGAGGATTGCAAAGAAAAATCCCTCCCACAAGGCCTTCATCAAAGCAGAATGTCACCAGGAGTTCTTCAGAGCAGCTTCCTTCTTTTCTCAAGAAAAGATTAACCAGAGCATTTTTTAATACATGCAAAACAATGTTCTTTTCTAGTCTCAATGTCAGAAAATGACAGAATTGTTTTGGCTGCACTATCTCAGCTCAGTATTGAAACCTGAAACAGACAATGCCATTCAAATGTTTTAAATTGGGAAGCTGAACAAGCTATTAAAAATATAGCTGTCATCAAAAATAAAAAAAATTATCTTAATAAGTATTGGGCAAACATTAGAAAGTAGTGCAACCAGCCCTAAGTTAATTGAAATATACATTTGTATTTTAGAGCAAATACAAAACTGTATCAGTTAATTACATAACTACCCTGAAAACTAATTTATTTGGAGAGGAAGTAATTAGCAAACTGAAAATAATAAAACATAAAAATAATAAAAAGTCTAATATTCTACCTAATCCGATACCCCTTTGCCTGAGAATGAAACTAAAACTGGAGCCAGTGACCAGACAGGAAACACAAAGCTGTGCTTCGATTTTGCATTACATGGACGTAATTATTATATAAGTGACAGTAAAGATGCCATTTAAAAATACAATACTAATTTTTAGAAACGATGTTGTGCTAATTAGACCTGTTTCCATGGGAATGCAAGGGAAAAAAGATTGCTAGTAGCCAGCAGCTGACTGTGAAGACTGTCACTGCTATGTGATACTGAAAATTTAAAAGTTGGCAGTTTAAAAAAAAACCACAAAATCCAAAATCTCAAACTCCCCTGGAGCAGAGGGATACTTTTGAAAACGACTACAGGATTTTATCCACACCGCACAATAAAATGAATATGATGCAGTATACATACGTGTGCGCAACTGTGTGTGTATGTGTGCATGTATGCATTTGAGTAGTCATCATGATTTCAATGAAAAAGTTCTTGAGTACAAATAATATTGCCACACAAGTCTGAGATACATAAATGCCAAAACTTAAGTCATTTTAGTCATCTTGAATAAATGCAAATGAAATTCTGCCGATCAATTATGGCATCTTCTACTTATACTACTGTACCTTAATTTTTGTGTAATATTATACACATCATCAACACAGTGACAGAAAAGAAACCAACCACATTTGTCATAACCTGTCACAACTATAATTGGATACCATGCACCAGTAGAAATCTCATAATCCCACCTCTCCAACTTGAATAGCAAGTATTTCTACCCTTCTCAACTTCTAAACTTACACACCTTGCATCTGCCTCTAATTCGGAAGTGAGTACAGTAAGTTCTAGGCTTTAATTCTTAAATTTCTTTAATTTAAATCTCAGCTGGAGAAAGATAAAAAAGATTTTATATTATTTTTAGTCTATTTGGAAAATAAAAGATCAAAACTATGCTGCCCCAATACAACTATACTTTAAATTATATACCACATCTTTCATCAAAGAATCTCTAGGTATATCACAGCCAATTATATCTCATAATATTACACACAAGGAAATGTTCAAAGTTAAATGAACCTTGCTTATAGCAGGGAACTTTAGGATGTTCTGGATATAAAGGCGGATGATACTCATTTTGTGTTCGGAATGTCGTCTCAACATGTTCTATAAACAAAAACTACACTGAAAGGAGAACGTGCTCAGAAAGGTTGGCTGTGCAAGCCAGACAGACTGCTTCTGTGCCTAGCACCATGAGAGAACTTTTTTTAGAAGATTTTATACTGCCTTTTTTCTGAAATACTTCTAGTGACCACCAGGTATTCCTCCTAAATCCTGTCCACTGAGACGTTTTCATACATCCCAGCCTTACTGAACTCATGTTCTTCCTTTAGTATTCTGCACCTTAAGCATCCTGCATTCTTCTCCACGTGGTTAAAACTAGGATCTAGGGGTAACAATGGAGGCATCAGTTCTTCAGAAGAAACAGTACACAACACATTATTTAAAGGCACTCTCCCTTATAATGCATATTCATTCCAATTTAGCATCTTCTTCCTTTGTCTGCCGTTTTTTTTCTTGGACCAACGAAGGACAGAATTAAGACCAAAAAGGGCAGGCAGTCTTCATACTTTCAGCTCACCTCTCCAAGACTGCAGGAAGGCAATTGCAGGGAAAAGCCTGATCACAACCAGAACCTAAGGTAGGTGCTCATTTAGTCATTCTCGAGAGGGAGTCCGTGAACAGGGCACTAACCCCAGAAATACTCTGAGGGGGTACAAATCACACAGGCAACACGTAATCTTCAAAACTATTAAGCTTCAGATTTTCTGTCATTAGTGAGCACGTAAACAGATTATTTTTTTTTTAAGGGATGGGGGTTAGTCAAAGCTTTGATGAATTTTCACAAAAATAGTAAAAGTAATATTCCTGAGAGCAGAGCAACCACTCTGCTAAAGGTCAAGACTCTCTTCAAAGGAAAGTTTCTCTATTTAAAAAAATAATTTAGAAGTTTTTAAACAAAATAACTTGAGCAAAACATATTTTGCTCTAAATTCATTCTCCAAAACAACTTAAAAACTTTCAAAAAATTATTCAGCCTGAGGCAGACACCCACTAGGCAAAATACTTGCTTGCCTATTTTAACTTTAAAAAAAGAATATAAGCTGTAGAAAATAACAAGCTCTTCTTTAACTGTAAGCCACCTGTACATACATAAATATAAAACAAAAAATATAAAAATAAGGTGTATTAAACAAGATGCATAATTCAAATAACTGAATACATTTAGTCAGAAAGCCTATGAGGCACGGAAGAATCATCTATTTTCTCTACTTACTTGGCTGCTTCTTCATTAAGGATCTTCAAATAATGTTTTACTGGGGAGAGGAGCTCTGGGATTTCCAGCAGTGCATTTTGTAGTAGAGGAGTTTTCACATGAGAATGTATGACTGGAATGAGAGCTTGAATTTCAAAGTCCAGACGAGACAGGGTGCTGACTATCAAGAAAAACTCTTGGGTTGAGCACTGAGAAGGGAAGCAATGTCTAAGTCATTACAATGTATTATATTTTCATTAAATCCTACAGGTTGTTTTTCATTTTGAAAATGAGGCAAAATACAGTTAAAACGTAGGGACTGTCACGCAACTGCATAATCTTATCATACTCACAAGGTTAATAAAGCATACTAATTTTTTAACCATTGTCATTAGCAATCAGTCAAGAGCTGATCTCCATTATTCCTGTTACTGGAGGGAGATGTGTAACACCTCTGCAATAGACAAACAGCAGAAAAATGTGCTAATAATGTGCAAACAGCAAAAAAGCAGGTTGATTAATTCTATGAGTACCAAAACTCGTCCATATGGGCTTGTGCACCTATGTTATCTGAATCCTCAGGCTGCTGTTTTGGCAAGGGAAGGCTTGGAAAGACAAAGTCAGGCACAGAGAGGGAGAGTTTTGAAATAAGAACACAGAAAAGAAGACAAAGGAAGAAGAAGGAGAAAAAAAAACAAAACACAGAAAGAGAAAACCAGCAGTTACTGCTTAAACTGCTTGTTGCTATTGCCAGCTTCAGCCTCTGGCTGGTTACTCCCAGGTCTATGTGATGAGAAGGCGAACCCAGTCTTTGACTTTCATCCTCCCCTCACTAGAGTTACGAAAGAGACTTTTTTATCTCTTTATGGCAGCTAGCCAGGGCATCATCGAAAGGGAATCTCCCAGACTGAAGCCAATAGCACACAGCGCTTTCAGAGCTTGCTTCATGATATCCACAAAGTAGGAGCATATCAGTTCCCTTAAAGCAGCTTCTCACCAAAAGCAGTGACTTATAAAAACAGAAATTCCTCTCTCCTTTTTTAACCATTAATACTGCTTCTGATGCGGCTCAAATATTTTGCTGTTAGATTCTAGATGCTCTTCAGCGTCATCACAGTTTGTTACCTTCAGCTCGTTTTTGAGAACTAGCGGTGAGGGTCAAGGTTTTGCAAGCAGTCAACAACTCCAACAAACCAAACCACCTCCTGCACACTCCTAATCCCCTCCACCCAGTTGTCCCACTCAACTCCCAGTTACCCCAGGTACTCATGCCCCACCTATAAATTAGCTAATACCAAATCTGAAATTATCTTTAAAGAACGAACAGTTTTCTGCACAATATGCTGTTAATTTCAGAGAGTTAGAAGAGGCTTAGCTAAGAAGTAAAATTACTGAACAGAAAGTTGGTTCTGTTTTACCTCAAACCAGGACAGTTTGCATTTGTGCTACACCGTATTTGCATACCAAATGGAAATCCAGTCCTATGAGACACTTAAATGCCTTCAAACCCTGCTGAATTCAGTGTCACTCCAGGAAATTTCCATTTCAGAAGGTTTGAAAAAAGTTGGCCATAAATAATTATGCTGATATTTTTTTGTATTTTACTGATCTGTAGAAATATTTCTTCTCCGGTCTCCTGAACTTCTCCCATTGGTCAACTGACAACACTGAGAAAACCAGTTCATGTTCCTCACCTGAGGATGCAAGGAAGGGAGTAGGGTATACTGAACGCTTCTACTGTAATATTCTTTGTATGCCTCACCCTTCTCTTCCTACATTTTTCCCCTCTACTACCCAGGCGAGAATTCTCTCTCCTATACAGTCTAGAATTTAATTTCTGGTCAGTATTTTGCAGTGATCAGTAAAACACTGATTACAGATCATATAGGCTTCAGTGAATCACGATTTCATAAAACACATCTACATTTTTATTTTGTCATCATTTTCTTTCAATTTCTCCCCAGAGGTAAATTCTTCTTTCTCTTTCCTTTCCACATCCTTATGCAAGAACTAAGACAATTCTCTCATTTAAATACACTGTAGTTATTTCTCCCAAATAACTTCTGTACCCAGTCTTGGAATCAAGTATAAACAAAAATGCTGGGCTGGAAAGGAACATTTTCTCTTCCTCCCCACATATGTAAACCCTAAAATAAGTTTGCCCTGTAGCGTCTACTAGTGCTTCAGAACACGAAGACCATCTAAATACAACCTTCTGAAAACCATAAAAAATAAATTTAGGTACACTCTAGAGGGCCTTAGCCCTCTTCTCATTAAATACATATCCCTACTGTCACCAGTGATGGAAGAGTGGCTTCCATGCTGTACAAACACAGAATAAAGATTCACATAAACCTGCAGCCCTGACAATCAACTATGGGCACTGGAAGTTGTAAGTGACTGACAACAATAAGGCTAGAAAGAAAATAATTTATAAGGTTAATTGCTATGTTCACTGACTTGCTGTATCATAAAGGCTATGAAGCGAAAATCGAAGTAAAATAATTCCTGGCCATTTAAGATGTGTTCATGAGTAAGTAAATATAACTGAGGTTACCATAAAGCCAGTATCTGTTAGATACTCTCTAACAAACCTGCAACAGGGCTGTGAGCTGAACTTGTCATATCAAACAGGCAAGATTGGTAGGTACTGACTAAAGAATATGCAATTTAACCATAATGTTTTATGGCATTCAGGAAGGTCAAAGAGATTACATTCTGAATGTTTCTGGAAAATCTAAGTTCATTTTTGTTTCAAATCCATGGAAGTTTGGGACAGAAGAGACTCATTAGGTGGTTTCCCTGCAAATGCTCCATTTTTCTGCATCAGTTTTCTTTTTGTCTGTTTTTGGGCCCTTATATTCCAGGAAACTATGTGCTTACCACTTCCTTTCAGAAACTAATCCATAAAGCAGTAAGTATCATCATGTAAAAGTTTTATCCGATATTTTACTTCCATTACAGCAATCCCAGTATCTCTAGTTTTACTCTTTTGTATTACACTAACTGAACGCGTCTCTTTGCTGTTAACACCCTTCGAATATCTCTAAACCTTCTGTTCTCCTTTATTCATAGGTTTAACCGAACTATAATATTTTAATCTTTCTTCATAAACAATCTATTATTCAGCCTCATGAAAACTTTGGTTCCCCTTGCTGCAATTTATCAACATCTTTCTGATAATCTGGAATTTACTTATTCTATCTTGTAAAAGCTCTGACAACAAAATAAAACAAAATAATAAAGCAGTAAATCTGTCAATGGCATTTGAAGTCAAAGCACAAAAGACAGGTCTGAAAGACTAAACAAGAAAGACTAAACAAATGATAAATCCAGGCTTGGACTCAAAGTCAAAGTAAAATACAGTATGACTGATTGCATCACCATCATCAACCTTGATGTAGATAAAGGATAAAATTCTGCAAGACTTCCCTTGACTACAAAATGTACTGAAGGAAGCAAAGGCTAAACCCCTGCCACGCAAAATTGCAAAGTAGGTCCCTGACAGACAGCATTAAGTGATTCATGGGAGAACAATGTCCAGAAAAGAAGAATGAGCAAATATGGACAGTAAAAAATACGTCAGTTGAACAGGTGGTGTTTGTTTGGTTTTTTTTGTTGTTGTTGTTTAATTGCTCTTTAAAAAAGGAAATAAAATAGGGACTTAATTAGCACACTATCCATATGAGGGTGGGAAAAGATTTTAGGAGTACATAAGAACACCTGTCTGAGGTGCTCTTCAATAAGGGTGGTGAGTCTGGTGAAGGAGAAGCTTCAATAAGGGGAGGAAGTCAGATTTCAAGGCAGAGCCACCTATAAAAGAATCAACAGGAAAAAACAGAAAAAAATTTGTCGTGCACAGAAGACACTGTAAACAACCCTGAAAGTTATCATGAGATTTCTCAAAGGATGCTTAATGAACATGCTCATGCTTCTCACAGCAACTCTGATAGCCTACACACCATAATAGTCATCTAATGAGTAAAAACCTATTTGATTCTACTGTGAGCTACAGTTTACAGTACCTAAAGTTATGCTTTACTGCAAACAACTTTGTTAAACACAACATTCACAAGAAAGAGGGTAAACATACCCCTTTTGTGCTTATTCGAGTATTACTGTTTCCCCTGGCTTGATTTTAGTAACACTGCAGGACTTTGCATCTAAAATTTAATGGCTCCACTGCAGAAATTATTTACTAAGCAAACAGATAACTTGAAACAGATGCATAAAAATAACTCCAAAAAGCTGGGCTACATTAAAGTGGGACTGATTCCATTCAAATCCTAAGTAACCTTACAAAAGATATATAACTGTGTTATAAATTAGAAGCTTTTAAAATACAGTAAAAATGTTCTACATAAAGCAGGATTAATAGTATTGCATTCACAACAGATTCTCACAAGCTCATTCAATGCTATTTTTTAAGTCTAATTTTGAAATGCTGTCAATGATAGCTACAGCTTCTCTGGCACTAGAAAAATAACCTCAGAGTTGACAGTGATGCCAAACAATGGTTTCAACCAGCAGTTTATTAAACTGTACTGAAAATGGTATGGCTGCCACTGGGAAGCATGCACAAAAGATGCACAGCGGTATGCCAGGTCTAACACCCTTTCAACAACAACACTGAAAACAATTTAGCCTTGTTTGCATTAGCGAAATTGTTTCCAACAGATCTAAAAGGGAGCCACAGAGACCCACAGCTGCCAGCCATTGACCACTGAAAGTTAAAAGCATTTCAAATGAAAAAACAAAGGGAGTTGAAAAGCAGCATACATTTATCACTCCTTTCCAACTGTAATAACTACCTTTATTTTTTTTAGAATAGTGAGCATAGTAGGAAAAATGAGGTATTTCATTTTAAAGTTACTATGTCCCCTTGTTATGATGCTGTTTACATTAATCACCTTAACAGGAAACAATTTACTCAAATTAGCATTTTGTATTATAAATCTAAAAATATCTGCGATGGAAATTCTTTAAAAGATTACTAGCATATGCAAGATGTGCATACTGCTATCATAGAAGAAAAAAATGTGAAAAAATTAAGATACGTGTTAGCTGAAGTCAATAATATATTATGCTATGGGGAGAAATTGTTTTAAACATTCTATACAAACAGCAACTAATTCCCTAAGCATATATAACAGGTATTGATTTTATAAGAGAAAACAAAAATCAGAAATACAACATTTTTCTCTGAATCTTCTGGAAATCACACTATATATTCAATGAAGCATCAAGCGTACCTTCCAGGGAAGGGCACATTTTTAGCGTCATTCTGGTTGACAAGCTTACATGAAAGATTTTAAACACTTATCGCCCAGCTGAGCGGCACCCTTCTCCTCTGAGGAGTCTGAGCATGACAGTGAGGTAGCGAAGATTCCACTGGAAAACTGAAAGACAAATCCCACAGGGAGCCTGTAGGCAGCCAAGCAGCAAATACCCGCCTTGTAGCAACTGCCTGCTTTATTCTGCACAGGTGAGCAGCCTGGTAAGTGGGCAGCAAAGTTTCAGGGACTGACTGAGAACTGAACAGTTTTTCCCAACTGCAGCAACTTGTGAGGAGCTCTGAATGAGGGAGAGCTTATGGCTGAACTTAGGAGCAGAACAAACTGAAATGACATTTTACTACATCCCTCTAAAGTCTGATTATTGACTTCACTCCTTGTGTAGGAGTTCAGTAAAACAGCTTTACTTTAATGTGATCTGTAAATTCAATGACCATTTGTTATGATGATTCCTGTCCACTTTGATGACTGAGCTTTAGTCAAAAAAATAATGTTTATTGAGCAAAGGGTACAAGTAAGATAAACATTCATGGATCAAGCCTGTATATTTATCTTCTGAAACACACTGCGTGAAACTGGGCATGAAACCAGCAAGCATCATCAGGATGGCTCTGTAGGACACATTTGTAAAAGTACTGATGGCATGTTTACTCTGTACTGGTTTTCAGACCTTCTCAAACACAGGTCTCTGACTGCTCTCTTGCCATTCAGTGCACTCCAAGGCAAGGCTAACCAGTCACCGCTTTAACTGAGACCAAAAAAAAGTAAGGTACTGCCATTCATATTTGGCACTGTCCTGAAATGCAGATCACAAAGGGAAATTTATGTGGCCTAAATTTTATTCTGTTATTTGATGGCTCTCTCCAGAGGCTAGAAGGAATGGCTAAACTGGGTACTGAAAACACTGAGCCAACGTGTCACCCAGCAAGATCTAATTCTGCATTAGCTCCAGGCACCATTTAGACAAAACTCTTGACAATTCCCTGTCTCTCAGTCTCCTTTTGAAGTCAACTCCTGAATGCTACCAAGAAGTCTTCAAACATTTCATCTCCAGCCATCCTTTCCTTGCCATAGACAAGGGTGAGGCCATTCTGCTGTTGACAGTGTTTCTGTCTGGCAAGATGTCAGGTGCTGGAGCTGCAGGAACTGAGAAGAACAACCAGTCCTAGTATTAATTCCACTCTCCATAGAAACAGGAATGTTGTTCTTGTCTCCTTAACCATTCCCATAGTCCTTTACCAGTCTGGGGCAAACTCGGAGGTAGTAATATGACCTCCAAGGTAATACCTAATTCCCAGTAGAAGAATGTTGTTCTCATTCCAGATTGCTCGTACCTGGGCAGAAACGAGCAATGGGTTTTGGTGGTTTGAGGTAATGGGAACTTGTGGAGGGTCAGATTAACAATTGCCAATTTGAATGATGCTAGCAGGTGAGCATCATTAGCAGACTTATTAAAAAAGTATTAACAGTCAGACCAGGAAAATATACAATGATGTTATTTACTGGAAGAGTTCCTATAAGGATGCTTTGCCTTGCAAAATCAGTTCCACAACACAGCACTGTTTTGCCTTATTTTTTTTCCTGTCTCCTCGAGAGGTTACTGGTGCAAAGTGCATTGCACAATAAAAGTTCTGCAGTGGCTGATCTGAATGAAGGATGTTTGGAATGACTGAGACAATCCAGCCACCTCTGTGCACTTTAGAGGTCTCCCTTCATGAAACATACCTCCTCAGTACTAACATCACTGAAGTTTAAAGGGCCTGAATGATGAAACGCTTGTCACATTTACCTATTTTTCTTGCAGCTGACACTGAATTAACAAGCCTGCATTGCAGGATATTCCTTTAGTTAAGCCAACAGTGAGCTCCGCTCGGAGTTTTGGAAGCCTTAGAGGGAATGAAATTGCAGGGAACCTCATTTTGAGCATGTGGGAGATGGACATCTGGAATTAACAGAACTGTAAAGGCTCCTAGTGGGAACTGAAATGGCAGCATTTACTGGATATTCTGAAAGAAAATCATGAAAACCAGTTACTCTGTGTTCTTGAATATGTATCTGCTTTGCAGGGACCTTTCTTCAGGCTCCATATTCACTGTCTGTCTAGACTGCAGAACGTTTCCCAGAGACTGCTTTTGATTCTTTATTCAAAACAGACCCTGTCTTTCAGGGACGTTGTGATCTCCTCAAAGTGCTCAAGATCTTCATTGCTTTGGACGCTCTTCACAGTGTTCTGCAATGGATGGCAAACTAGATTTTTACTAAGGGAAGCTAATTCATCAAAGGAAGAGTGTGTGCTTGGATCTTCCCCTCCATTTACCCTTCTTAAGGATTCTGGTGGAGCACTTCCCCTCTCCTGCAACTTCTTTCCAACTTGTTATGTTCCACTAAACATATCTTCATGCTACAGTGGCTGTTATTAAGACAAGCTACATTGTCACCTCATTCCAAAAGTCACATGAAAATCCAGGGCCTCTGAATGCCAGCTTTAAAGCTGAGAAGGGTAAGCAGCCCTAAAACAGGAAGGGATACCTGAAGAAACAGAGACAGTCTAGTACAATAAAATAAAATAAAATTAAAAAACGAAAGGAAGCACAGGACAGCAGTGGAGGATTGCCAGGATGTTGTGAAATACAGATGTATCCCTACAAACCTTATTACATACCACTCAACCTGAAATGACTTAAAGCCATTAGGGAGTGAATTATCTAATTTCTGGGCAGTTCTTTTGAAAGAACAATTGTATCATGTGGATACTGTACATTTTAGAGGATGGGGAAGTTGGTGCACACTCCCTCTTTTCGTATCTCATCATGGCTGGACCTCTGTATCCATTCATCTAAATATGGAAGTCTTTCCACGTGCCTAACACTGCAACACATTAGGGCTTTAAAAACTATACAAGAACTGAGTTTCAGATTTTCAGCGAGAGGAAACCTTTGTGCTGTACCATCCAAAGAAATCACAGCTTTGCTCTCCTACCCACCTATTCCTTTATCTAAAACAAACTGTCAAAACCTCTAAATATAACGGTGAAATAAAAGAACATGAAGTACTGCACAGGTGCTATTAGCACATTAATCTGCTTCAACTAAGAATCGTCAGTGTCTCATTACAAGTAATTCTTATTAAAATGTGCAAGTGAGATCCAAATTACAGAATTTATAAACAAATTAACATTCATTTGAAAACAGCTAACTACAGCCAAGTGAGTTGCAAGTCTGATTTTAAATAAGCATACAGAATGCAATGCATTGTTTTAAAGGGAAATAGTTTAAGGCACAAGGACCTATTGCACCATCCTATCTCACTGAATCCAGACACTAAATAGTGAGTACCGTAGATGTTTTTCCTGTTAGCATTAGCAATGTAATGTCCGTATTCTGGAACCCTATTCAGACATTTCTTTTATCAGCATATCACTGATAACAGATAAAATAATATTCTACTGTAAGGTAAAAATAACTTTTATAAAGTTACATCCATTTATTATTTCAGCCTCAGTCTTGTTAAAAAGAAAATATTTTTAAACAAATATGTAAAAACTATGGAAGTACATTAAGATAGAATCACACCACCTAGAAAACAATAAATTAGGGTAATTATGGGTATACCTTTTTGTGAAAAACACTGCAGAGGCCTCTCTCTATATCTGGCAGCTTACAAAGAAGATTTCGAATCTGACCAAACACACTGGATTCTGACATCAGAATTTCAGACACAGCATCAAGTCGGGCATTTATTTCACTGTAAAAGAATAATCAGAAGATCAATAAATAAAACTTGTGTTTCTCTGAGGGGAAGGCATATAGCTAGTGAACTTTTTCCTTTAGTTTGTTTTGGTGGGTTTTTTTTTAAACTTTGACTATGGCCACATTCTCATGAATAGGTAAGTAGAAGAATTAAAAAATGTGGAGAATCTTGGGCACTCATTCAAGACGCAAGCAAGATCCTGGATATAAGCTCATTATGTCCTCTCTATGTTCAAAACAGCCAAATACACACTTCAGTGCCCATGTGTACATGCTCTCCTAGTGGTACATAATATGAGCAACACTGAATCCTGAATATCTAACCCTAAAGTAATTTGGGGAGGGTGATTTTACATTTGAACTCTGTGTAGCATACTTTATTCCAACAGGGTATAAATATTGGTTACCATTTTGCCCCTCTACTTTTGACCCAGATCAGCAATTGGTAATTACATAAATCAGAACCATATTTGGGTTTTGGCTTTTTTGCTTTTTTTTCCATAGCCTGTAACACGATCGCTGTATTTCAGGACTGAAGTCAATCAACAAGGAAACATTTTTTTTACGCAAAGAAACAATTCTATAGTTATTTGCACCTTCCATACAAACATATTCTTACAGCCACTGTCAGAAAAGAGCTTTAAAATGGACAACCTACAGTCAAGGTTCATCTCGATTTACATTGCTGCTAATGGCACAGCTACAACTTCTGATACATCCATGAACTGGCTGTAGGTTGCAGGGCTAAGGTAAACTCCATTTCTGCTTTTTGTGCAGTGAAATTGCCTCAATGCAGCTTTCTACGAAAAGACTGAGATTAGGGATGCACACATCCCAAAGGAAACAGAGCAAAAGGTAGCGCGCTCGCTGTAAGACAGCAGTGAAAGAGATGTGTCAAAGCCGAACAGCACAATTCCTCTGAATGTAGCTTTTCCATGCTCAGGCTTTCTCTCTCAGGTAACTGCGTGCACTACAAAATAGAGTCAACTAGGTGAAAGCTGTGCTAGGATTTGCTGAAGTGTCACACCAAAAAACATCTGTTTCACATCATGTTTCCCAAGAGTCCCCCACCAATGTGCTGCTGGGCACACTCTGTGGGTACCAGCACGCTGGAAGGCTTTAGCCGGCATTTGGAAAGTTTCCAGCAAGTAAGGCTGAATCAGAAACATAGCGTTCCAGGAAACTTTAAAAATCCTCAAGACATCCCAGTGCTTATTTTAAAATCCTTGTGTTTTCTCCCAGAATGGCAGCTAAGCCTTATTACAACATTCTCCTCCTGAGACAAGAAAGCTCAAAAATTCCCACGCTGCTGTGCGTGTGTCCGTCCGCCCTGGCAGGTTTTGCAGTCCCTTTCAGTCCCCTGACACAGACACTTCATACACCAGCCAAGTGTGCGCAAGGAAATACAGCCCAGCCCACAGCTGTTCTCACCGACCAGCAAGATGCTTAGAGCTCTGCCAGCACAGAGGGATAAAAAGTAAGGACGCGACCAAAATGTAAGATTTCGGGAGAGACTGCCTGTCTCGCTCACGGCTTTTTTTGAAGAATTGCTGTGCCACTTGCCGCTGTAGCTGCTAACAAATACTACCCGGGATGAAATCAACGAAATTAGGCAGCCCCACAGGTTGCAGACGTTACAACAGACTGGCAGTCAGAGGCCTCTGGCCGTGAAGACAGCTAAATCTAAGAGTCCTTGAGATTTTATTACACCGCGTGTGAAAGAGAGAACATCGTGACTGGATGTGCACTCGGATACACATAAATCTAACGGCATTTAAGTGCCAGGATTTTTTCAGTGACATACTGCTTTATACTAAAACAGTAAAGCCATCCCCTCATCTGTCACAAATGACACATATTCATCCCCAGAGCAGCCTTGCGGAACAACGCCAGGATTTGCAGTGGTGACGACCCAGCTGCCACCATCTACCTGGAGCACAGGTAGACGCACTGCTCCACAGCCACCATACACACTAGGGACAGGCTCTCTGCTGTTGTGACCCCGGGCACCTTGGGAACTCACTCGGTGATCTCTGGACTGGACAGCAGACTATCAAATCACACCACAGCACCCAAAATACTCCACTGTCCTCAAAGATTGCTTTTTCCCAGCCCTGAGGAAAACAGAAATGTCAGACTTTGCAGGCTCTGCTTAGCAGCCCTGTTGCAGGTCAGAAGAACACTTTCTTCTTCCCCACCACCGTCCCACTCCAAATGCAGAAAATTAAACATTTCTCCCGTTCCTCCGGGCAGCCGGGCAACCTGCAAGCAGCGGCAGCAGACGGCAGCTCCCACCAGTGCAACTGCTCAGACTTACAGGGGCTGTTTTCAGCACAGAACACATCCGAGCTTTAAATCTGATCCTTGAGAGACACAATCCCGTATCTGGTGCACGCTGGCAGGGTTACTAAAAGTTATGCAACGAAATAACCAAAGAGCAAGCTGTTGACATCCACGCAGGGTATTCAAGACGGCAGAGATTTAAGCTTTGTACATCAATTAGTGAGGCGCTCTAAACTACAGCTGGGTAATGGAAAGGAAATTGAGAAGTGTTAATATCAGTGACAGAGTAATAAAATACCCTGAGTACACAGGTTTGAAGCTAGCACGAAGTTGCACTGAAATTCTGAAAGGTCAGGGTCATCAGTCACAATTACATTTTCATGGAGAATTATTAAAATGTGCTGTACTTGAGACCCTGGAACACTGCGTGAAGGAGTAATGAACTGTTAAATTATAAACACATGTACCTTAAAGAAGAAAATAATCTGTATTTTTATTATAAAAAGCACGCATAAGCAGCAGAATTCTGTTCCAGAATACTGTCACTTAATTTAAACAGCACGATTATATTTATGTGGCCAATTGAAAACATACAGTAAGATGTAAAATAGACGCAGATATTCAAAAAACTCCTCCCTTCAAAGCTTAATCTGCACTTTAATCATCCTCACATATGGCTATGTTACTGTAGCTCCAGTAATCTAAAACTAAGCGTCCATACAGTTTTTCTGCTTTAATCCTACAAATAAGAAAGGCTCAGGAAAACAGCATCCAGTATCAAATGACCTATTTTTTCCACCTGAAAACAAAACATAGCGGGAGTCCTATTTCAAAAGCCAGAAAGTACAGGGAAGAATTATGTAAAACTTCATGTGTATGAGGAAGGAAGGACAGGGAAGAGATATGATAAAAACAGCCAGATGATGAATTTCAAGGTATGCTTTTAAACTTTAAGTATTTATACTTAAACTAATAAACATTTTGTTGAGCACTAATATATTATCCTGATTGGTTGTTAAACCACCTCAAAAAAAATCTGTTCTGCACTGCACAGTTATTCAGCATATTTTATGCACAGTTTGGGGTTTCTAATCTCTGCATGATCTGGAAAAAAATTTCACCACTAGAAAATCTGAATCTAACATTATACAAAGAAACTCAACAGCTTATGCTAAGAAACTGTCTTACATTTTATAAACTGGCTACGACCTCATTCTCTATTTATGTGCAATATTAGCCTATTCTTTCCCACCTCTATAAACCATGTCAGAGATCTGAGCTCTATCCAATTTTCCAAACAATCTTCTGTGAAATAATGTAACATACGACAGTTGACTAAAAGCAATACGCTTACTTCTGCCATACTCTCCATTTAAGAATAGCATCATTTATACACTACTAAAATCACTTTGCAATGTATTTAAACATAACAAAATCTAACTGCAGAATTTTTCATCCTAGTCATATAAAAGAACTACTTGATGTTAAATCATGAGATACTCCCCTATATTATTCTGCTGCCAGATATGTGAACAATACAGAAAATTAGCAAATATGAAAATATTTGAATCCAGAACTAAAAATTATTTTGACAAAGCAGAAGGCTGCAGATACAAGTGCACTGCACTGAATTAACATCTGAACATTTTAACAATCTAAATAGGATTGCTGGTTGCTACTGTGCTAACAGATACACTGATCTCTCGTAGAGCGAAGCAAACCTAACATTTTTAGATGTGATAATATATCATTACATTTAAATCAGATGAAAATGGATAATGTAACTGCTATATAAGAATTGCAGAAAATTTTCAGTTATACAAGGTTTTACTTTTATAAAATAAATACAAATTTATCAGAAAACTTTTAACTTAATCTCTTAACTAATGTAAATTCACAAAGTATGAGATCATTCATCATGGTAAGGACATAGCTCAAGTACAGTGAATACATAAAATTGAAATTCATTTTATTATATCTGTTTAGAAACCACAGCAATACATAAAACTAGCAGTCACAAAAATTCACCTAAAAAAAAATATAATGAAGGGTATGAAAGAACAAATGTTGCTTTCCATGAACTGTATTACCTCGATCAAAGCCTAGCAGCCTCCTGCCCAACTACAGCATTTCAAAGAAAGAAAACGTATTACTCAAACATTGGGAAAACACAAGATACACATGGGTATCAATTGTGCCTGAGGAAATCCCTGAACTGCAAATTGCTGGAAGCTGGGAGAGTGTTCTGGGGAGGTAACAGGACCCCGTGGCCCTGTTTTCATACTCTTGTCTGATACTGGCTACTTTCAAACACAGCACAAGGGGAAGGCTATTCTGACTTCTGTTGCTTTGTATTTTGTCTCTCTTAAACATTTTGCTTTTCTCTTGACCTTCCTTCGGAATGCAGTTTACAAATGAAGACTTTGTATGAGTTGATTAAGTTAAATAGTACAGAGTGTTTTTTGCTTTAGACCACTCTCATAGCAAGCAACTAAGGCCATCAAAATGCAAAGCTGTGTATATGTCTTTTTAAAGAACAAACAAACAAAAATAAGCAGTCTTTCTCTGGCTTTTTTACTTAGGTGGCTAAGCTAGATTCTGGCTAACTTTACGGGATAAACTCTGAATTGTTAAATTGAGCTGTGACCGCTGGACCTTTATGTATGAGCTGCAACGAAAAAGTACAAACAAGGGTAACTATATCATAATTACTCCAGTGCAATTTAAGTGAAACCTAAAAAAAGGTAACATCCTTTTGGACTTGCTCACTTGTTTTTCTATACGCAGGAGAAACAGAATAATTTACTCTTCAAACTCATGATATCTCAAAGCCCTCCAGAGAGGTCCAACCTTCCCCTAAATAAACACGCAACAATGAGAAGACAACATTCCTGAACGGATCTCAAATACTTTACAGCAGTATACAAGTACTATAAACTTTGTCTTCACATCTGTTAAAAAAAATGTATAAAATATGCAAATGGTAATCAAACACTTTTGTTTATGTTCACACACAATGTATTTCAGCTATTTGTGCCAAAAAAAGGAACCATTAGCTTCTATAGTCAACATGAATGAATGCCTGATTACTACATTTATAAGAAGTTAGACACAGCATTCAATGGTATCAAAACACAGCCAGCAAAAATGAATGAATACATGTGATGATGCTGCGATCTTTTTCTTTACTATGACAATTTTGAGATCTCACGCATATGCTGTAACCTGCATTTGTGCATTTTATATTGGCACTGATGCTATAAAATCTTTATTCTTAGGAGGAAAATTTAGCTGGTGAAGTTCTGCTGTAGGATGGGTGGATTTTATGCCTAAATCACTGCTGCAAAAGAAGATTCTCATCCAGCTCTGGATGACAATAGGATTAAATGGCAACCAGTTTAACTTGGAATTAAAATGGGTTTCTTGGAAGACTTTTAGGTAGTTTGTTCTACCATCCAGATATCTTGATTAAGGGAACAATGAGAAAGTCAAACTTGAAAGACTTTCCTTTAGGACTGTATTTTGTGTATAAAAGTATAACTAAAACAGCTCTCAATACATTCAAAGCAAGAAGATTTAGAACAAGCTATTTTTATATTAGGAAAGACATGTCATTGCCAACATCACTATAAAGGGACACTCTTCTTCCCAGTTCTACAGTACATATCTTCCAAATAGAAGTCACGTTTCATTAGTAATACCAGTTTATGCTCTGTCTCTTCTTTAGTGGTAGATAAGCAGCTGTCTGCAGTTTTGAATTTGCTAAAGCTGCAGTCATTCTATGATCTCGCAGGCAAAGTATATTCAGACTAATAGCAATTATTACTACTTTCCTACAAGGCTTCAATTCAGGCTCATAAAAGCATCATCTCATTCAGAACTGGAAGAAATGGGGCACAAAGGCTACTAGAATCACAAGAAACAAAAACTGAAATCCTGTTTTTACAGGGTAATTAAAAATTTGGTTTCTCTAGCCTGCAAAGGCTAAAATGTTTCTGGAAACTCTCTAAATACATACCATTTTTCTCCTTCCTTGATCTTTAAACATCAGCTTTAAGTAGAAAAACATCAAATGAGTATAAATTGGCAACAAATAAATGCAGGCAAGAAACTACACAGAGAGTTCCAGCCATTAAAGTCCCATATTCACTTCTGGCAACAGTGTGCCTTGAAGAAAACATGAACCACATCATGGTAAAGCTGAAATATATCAACAGGTTGGGGTGAATCTGAGGCCAAAAAGGTGAGCTCACCCTAACAAAGCTTTAAGTGTTTGATTTGCTGATGCCCCTTGCAGCACCCAAAAAGAGGCTTCGTGACTATGTATTTGGTGTGGTCTGGAACACTTTTTAACTAATTCCATGCTTCTGAACTTCTATTAATGGTCTGTAATAATTAAGAGAGACTTCTCTGTCCTCAGCCCTTTCCCAGTGCCCTGGCAGAGGAGATACCAGCAGGGTGCTGGTCCCAGAGCTGAGAAACACTGAGCCTTGTGCTGGCTACCCCTTGCCAGCAGCCCAGAGTCTGCACAGAAAGCAGGAAGAGGGACGTTGGGCATCCAGGTGAGGTGGGAATTGCCCACTTTTATCTCACAAGTTCTCTGTTACAGCAGAGACCCAAGACATCTATGAAATCTTTGATCACCACTCTTCATATGGCACTCTATGTTACGTTAGGTGCTTTTAATTTTTTGCTCCATGCTTACTCCGGTACATTAAGCATATTCTGTGACTTGTGGTACACCAAAACTGACCTGTATCCCCAAAACACGGATGTGAAGTTTTGTGCATGGCTGTGGGGGTTGTTTTTTTCCTATTTCAACACAGGCTGACAAGGGCAAAGCCTATTTACCTCAAAGCCTTGAGCAAGCTTTCCGTGCTGAAAGTTGCATGACTTCTAAACTCTGTATTTAGGGCATTCTGCTCTCCATAATCTTACAATTAACCTCATTACATTAACTTCTGCACATAATACATAATATACTAAAAAATTAAGAGAACCAACAGAATAGTAAAGAAATACAAGTTAGGTATTTGTGGATCAATCAGTCTGTTTAAGCTATTTCAAACCATGAACACCCTCAAAAATCACTAGGTATCGCTCCAAAGAAAGAGACAGCGCTGTGCAAAGTAGTACGTTCACATCACACGCTTTTTATCGCTTCCAGCTATCCATCCCCCATGCTTAAACTTTTAAAATTTTGCACTAGATACTCTTATAACTCATAAACTAAGCACTTTTGCAACAAAGGCAAACACCGGCATCTTCCAGGTTATCTTCCACTTAGATAGCAAAGTCCCTACCTTCTCCCTGGCTTCAGTACTAGAAATGACACTTCATCATGTCCACCCACTGATATTTAAAAGATATTCCACCTCTCCAGGAATAGACTAGGAGAGGGAAAAAAAAAATAAAAAAATATCTCTTATGCAATGCTTTCTATACATACAGGCCACAGAGTTCTCTGCACAGAAATGGAATTCTACATATATTCCCCTACAGTGGCTATAAATTGCTCAGTATGATACATCCATCATTTATCTCAAATTCTACTTTAAGCATCCAGTCACCACTTTATTAGCTTTACAGCGTGATCTAATATGGAAATAATAAACCTCCATATAATGATGCTACTCATCTGCTTTTTTCAGTTTTGGACTCTTTGTTCAATTCCAGCCAACCTTGACAAGGTCAAGGAAGGTGTTTGATCTCAAGGAAACAAATTTCCCACAAACTGTGCAAGAATCAGCTGAGCAAGGCACAGATATAAATTTATACTCAATAAGGAAAAGAATGCAGCATTTGTTCCACAGTTTTCTACTCTTCTTGGACTGGGCAAGCAGCATTGCTATAGCTTGGATCCAGTCATAACACTTAGAGAAAAGGAAAGAGAGATGCAAAGGTAGGAGAAAGTAGCCATTGATATAACAGAGAGACAAGGAAAGACATGTTCTAAAAAGATGAGGCTTCAGATTGTCCCCATGCAGGGCAACAACCTCCTTGCACTTTCTTTTATACCATCACTATAGAATAGATATATATACCCAATATGCATATACCCATAATATACAACAACGAAACAAGAAAGAAGCAAACCAGATCCAGGTTTGCTTAACCAGGCCTGTGTTAAACTTATCTCTCTCCTCTTCCTGTAACTATTCAAAAAGCAGTGACTGTTTCACATCAACTTCACAGGTTCTGGGATTAATTTTGCATTAAGAAAAAAAAAAAAATTAAATTTTGCACTCATACAAAGATCACATCGTGTTACAGCACTGTGTCCTGAGACCAGTCCTTAGCCCTTTTGCTGTTGATAATATGATAATACATAGCTCTACTCTAAAACAGCACATTTCATTCAGTCAAAAACGTTCCAATCAACTCAGCTTTCTATTTCATTTTCTTTCCGCTCCCCTTACAGAAGTTAGGCTAGACAGGCACTCCATGGAACTTACATTCCAAAGGCAAGACAGGCAAGGCAAGATAACACTTCTGAAATCCACAAAGATGTGACTCCTACAAAAAACAATGACTTCCCTGATTCCTCCTAAAGGGCTCAGTCCTCAACGACTCATACAGTCTTATACCA
>KZ506903.1:69373-79729 GCA_002844005.1 Limosa lapponica baueri | reverse complement strand
CAAGCCTCCACTTGGACATTTTGTTTTCTAAAATACGGTTGACTGGCAACCCTTTGGGTGCGGCCATCCAGCCAGTTCCTTATCCACTGAGTGGTCCATCCATCGAACCCATGACTTTCGAATTCTGAGACTCAACAGGTACGAAAGCCTTATGAACACCATTTCCTCAATTTAAATTTTCAAGGATGTCCACCATTTTAAGCTGAAGCACTTACATTTTGACTTCTCTCTTAATTTCATTTTGCCAACTCCCTTCCACCCCTATTATAAGGTAAAATCAAACATTTCTCCTCTTCTTGAATTCTTTCTCTTTCCCCTCCTCCCTCAAAGCTGTTTTAACCTTCCCCTCTCCTCTTTCACTTCTGCCTCTGTCTTTTACCTTCACTGCTGGTAGTTCTCCAATCCCAAAGCTATTCTCTTTCTTCAGAAAGATATCTGGCTCTTCCATTGCCTGCATTTCTTAAATTCACCTATCACTGTTCAAAATCTAAGAACTACAGTCTCTCTCTTCTGTCTCCAATATGCTGGAAAACATGTAGGTAAAATTAAAATACACCAAGACACATTTCCCCAGCAACTGCTATGCAAATGACTATTTTTCAAGCAAAACTGGCTACTCAACTGTATTTGAAAACCTCTGCTAGATGTGTACCAACTTCTTGTCAAAAGCCAATAAAGGACTCTCAGTATGTAAAAGACATTAGAACACATTGATCAAAAAAATCTTGTATCATTCACTGTTAAATGTATTTTTACTTGCTGCTAGAGCTCTAGTAAAGTCTAGCCATATCCCAAGGTCCTGCCATGGCAGAAATCTTTTTTCTTTTTACTGTTTTGCTTTATTTAGCTTCAACTAAATATTAATAGTTATTCCCCACCACCACCAATGAGGATCCCTTATCACTTAACATGATGTTTCATGACACTTACTATTAAAGTGAGCTGGAATTTTTTTTCAGCTGGGAGAAGAGTGTTTATCCAAGAAGCTACAGAGGCGTAAGGAATTTTTTTTGTCATTCTTCCTATCAAATAGGTCTTTTTCATCCAGATCTGTGTCACTTACATTAATAAAATGAAAACTATCTCACAACTACGACTTCATGCTCACTGACTCATCAGTATATGCTCACTGACCTGAATTCTCCTAGGAATTTTAAGTTGCTTGACAGTGCAATGGAAGTATTTCTCTTCTATTTAGACAGTATTTCACTGGCATTAGGAAAAATACTGAAGTTGAGTTTGCCTCAGTATTTGGCTCGCTATTTCAATATATGTAACACACTAAAAACAGCAAGTAAAATTCAAGCAGTCAAAGCAGTAAAGGCTTTAGAAATAAATACAGTAGAATCCAAGCTCCTGAACACAAGAACAAAGTTATCTCAAAGAATGTATTTTACTTCTTCATAGTGTATCCCCAAGATATCAAGTAGTTCACTGCTTTTCCACTCAGATGCTCATACATTCACATAAAGGACATTAGAACAACCTTCAGCAGGCAAATGTCAGCTCTAAGATTTAGTGCTTTTCCTTCCCAGTCTGTAATTACCCTTGATTTTAAGATGCAGCTATTACAAATGTGACTGACTGCTGCTAAATAAGCCTTCATGTAATGATGTTTCTCCTCTGCTACTGAATTAATTCTACATGAAAGAGGAATTTTGTATTTCCCCCATCACTGTGTATGACGGCATATAGGGCACTGTAACAAGAGTGTTCTACAAATGTCACCATGGAATGGCATTTCCTTGGACTTCACTTTCTTCTTCAGAAATTCTCACAAGATTTCCCAACCAAAGAGGATGAGTGGGAACACCATGGTGCTACAACACCACAGATCAGAGTGCTCCTTGATGGATGAGGCAGGGGAGATGGCTCAGAAGATGGAGAGGGGAAGGGCAACTTAAGGAAGAAAATCCATTCCAAAATCCAGAAAACCCAGGTATATATAATTTCCGAGTATTTTAGTAGATAATTGAAAAAGTTGTTACAGTTGAAATCTGCAGTCAATTTTTTTAGATGCTGCTGCATTTAAAAAAAAAAAAAAGGTAATATAGGAAGCCCTTCAAATTAAGCCTTGAAACTTTAAAATTTCGTACAACATGTAAATTATCTACAACTGACATGACATATCTCTAAGTTCCAGTTTAGAGGCAGACTTATTTTGTTAAATCCTGCCTACTTACAGGACAGAGGAATAGTGAGACAACCAAGAGAATATTTTGCACAAGATCTATGACAGATAAAGCTGTTTAATTAAAGCATGCAATAAGCCCCAATGACAGTTTCAAACCCAAGCCAGGTAGGATAGCAATCACTTGTGCAAGACAGGACAAAAAGATGCTTGAGTGGAAATATCTTTCCATTTTCATTTGATTGCACATGCATAAACCTGTTACGAATTTTGAGTACTCATTTGAGCATACCTAATAAGCCTAAGTGTTGGGACTACTTAAGGGAAGACAACATTATTTCCATGTCTGTGTGTTTTTGTAGTAACTTTGCACAAATGGTGATGGTCTATCAAGAACTTTTTGCATGATTGTTCCCTGACTCCTAGTTACCACTGAGCCACCTCAAGGAATTTTACAGAAAGCCAGGATGTTCAAGGTCTGTTTTCTTTACAATTGATAATTAGATTCACCAGCTCAAATAGACCTGCTGTGTACTGTCTAAACATTACAACATATTAGCAATACCTACTTCCAGAGCTATAGAAAATTATTTACACACCTCTGGCAAAATAGATTATTTTTTTTAAAAAGGTGCCAAAAAAGCCCCAAATGTTGTTCACAAAGTAAAACGGAAGTTGAGATATGATGGCTGATACTGATTAACAAACTTTAAAATTTCCCTCCTAGTATCCACTAGTTTTTGCACCTTGTTTGTTTTCAAAAACACTTGGCAGCAGCGCATGTTCATTTACATTACTCATAGTAATGTCTAGACAAACACACTTTACATAAAGATTTTCACGAAACATTTTTAAAAAAATCTCTTGATTCTTTCAGTTCTGATTAGGAGCTTAAATGTAAAGTATACTTTTTACAAAGACTGTGTTTATCACTTGAGCAGGTGGGTTCATCACATTGTGGGGAAGTTGTCTGCTAAAACTTACAAGATAACACTGGTACATATATTGGTGCTTTGAATGGGAAGTTTAAATAAGGCAACTTACCTTGGATTGTAAAGCATCTTTTCCAAATTAAATTCTTTAAGGTATGCAATTACTGCTGCTAGGGAGGAAATAACAGGCTTATCCAAGCTCAGTATTACAGATAGTTTTTGAGGACCTTAAAAAAAAAAAAAAGTTATTTTGTTGTTAACTTAGTATTTACTTCTGTATTTTAGAAAAAACATAATCTACTTTTCAATTTAATGAAATAGAAATCTGTAATATATATAGTGTCTATGACATCTATAAATCAACATAAAGTAAGGTTCCAAAATAACATTTATGGTTCCAAAGAATGTGGAACATCACAATAATGTAAACACATTATGAAACATAAAACATTTGACTGCACAGGTTTTTCTTCATAAAAATGACTAACTGTTGGCATAAGAAATTCCTAAACATATAAATGAGGAAGTGAATTCTGAAATCTCCATTTAAAAGGAATGAACAGGCCTTGGCACTTGTGCTGGTGATTTATCTGCCTCAGCCAGTCTGCAGAATACGGTGCCATCTTTGTGACAGAGCTAGCTGTATTTGATAGTGTTTCTAAATAGTGCTCTACTACAGTCCCTGTTCCAGCTGCAACAATAGGAAAATTCACTCCATGGTATCTCAACATAAAATGGTATTTTTTAAAACCTTATTTATTTTTTCAGAGATGTTTTTAGAGCTGCTGTTCTGTTCTTGTGTTAATACACACAAGAACTTGCAGAAACATTTCAGATGTTGAAGCCTCAGTTGCTATATATGTGTGAATTTAAAGCTGTCTAAACACACATCTTCAAGCTATGAAAAAAAAGAAGGGATACTAGCCCTGTATTTATTTCTATTTAAATAATGTTCACTTTCAAGGTTCATCTTCTCCAAGCTCAAAAAAGATACCCATGTGCAGAAAATTAAGCAGAAGGCCTGCATTGATGAACAAGATGCTCCCAATTAACTCAAACATTAAAAAGCAGTAGTATGAGAGGTGAAAGCAGGGACAGGTGACCCAGGAAGAATAAAAGACATTGTTCAAGCTTGCAGGGATGGGGTTAGGAAAACCACAGCCCACCTGGAGTTGAGACTGGAAAGGTACATGAAGGGCAACAAGAGCTTCTACAGCTACATGAGCAGCGAAAGTAAGACTATATGGGTGCACTGCTGAATGGGAAGCAGATCTGGTGACCAAGGACACAGAAGAGGCCGAGGAGATCAACACGTTCTTTGCTTTGGACTTTAGCAGTAAGGTGTGCCTTAAGATGCATGCTTCAAAGACATTCTGAATAACAGATCTGTAATACCAGACACTTCTTTTGCGTAAAAATCTGACTGACATACCTGTAGTATCAGGCACTTCTTTTGCATAAAAATCCGTAACCAGCTGGAAGGCATGGCTGTACTCAAAATGGTGGTTTTCCATCCTTTCTATCCTAATCCTGTCATCCCGTAACCTGCAAAGCAAAAACAACTGACTTTCAGTATTTGTGCTCCCTTCGTGAAGAACACCCAAGTAGGCCACACCTAAGTAGGCTACTTTCTTTCATCTTTCCTTTGTTAAGAATTGAATGGGTAAAAAATGAAGAGATGAGCTACTTGGGCAAAGTAAAATAAAACCCAAACAGCAACAGCAAGCAAGCCCAAAAGAGACTTCAAGAGGTTGTCTCATATACCTGCCAGGTAGATGTAAATATGTTTTCATCAATCATAACAAGTATTTGCCTTATCTGTTCTTAAAGACTCACGATGATTAAACAATGATGCAAGTCTCCTCTGCTATTACCATATTTAATTATCCTTTATCTTTAAAGGCTTTGTTCCATGTTGCACAGCTGTTGCAGCATTAACCTACTGCATCTTTTCCTATATGCAGCTGAAAAAAAAATATTCCTGTCCTTTGTTTCATAACTATTTGAAAACTTTTCCTTGTGCTATGGGACTTTATTTCTTTCGGTCTTTTTGCAGTCCAGGCTGTCAGGGATGTCATTAGTGATAACCCAGTCCTCCCAAAATGTCAACAGTTCCTCCTGGTTTAGCAGTACCAGCAAACATAGCAAACTTACTCTGTTCCTCCATTAAGCCAAATGAGATCTCTTCCATGAATCCTTCCCTGCTGTCAGCAAGTAATTGAGAATTGCGGCAGTACAGGATTTCAGCCAGTTTTGCAACCCATGAGGAATTCATCTCGCCTGTTTCCTGTCACCCCTGCTTTCATAGCCCCCTTACGTAAGACAGTAAGCAAAAACCTTTATTCACTGCAATGTGCAAGAGATCAAAGTTGCTCAGTACCTGGGGCTGAGTGTCAAGCAGCACACCCGAGATGCCAAAATCTGACTCAGAGAAGACTACGTGTGTGTGGTGTTTACAAGATACAACCTTCCTGCAGTGGTTGCATTTCCTAACTGCTCACTGAAGTTAAAACTGGATGCCGTATTATCAATTCAATTTGAAAAGCTGTTAATACAGCATTAAACAGATGTGCTGGTTAAACAAACAAACAAACAAAACCCAAAAACCAAACCAAAAATCACACACACTCCCCCTGCAACCTTTGAGCATAATTACACAGCGACAGAATGAGCACTGAAGCAGCAGCCAGTAGAAAGCTGCCAGTAAAAGACATATAAAATCTACTTGGCCTCAGATTATCCAGTCTCATACCACCATGGGACATGACTTAACCAGATACTTCTAGCATATTGGAATTACACCAATGAGAGGGATTGCGTAGGTATTATAGGAAGGAAATGAATCAATATGCTTATTGAAGGACTTTTCAACTTCAGAGGAAAAAACAGGCGTGTTTTCCACACTACATGGTACATATTACCATCTTAAAGGATCAACATGTCTCTGAGGCTCAACTCTTAAAGATGAGAGCTATTTTCCTATAATATATATCAAACTGACTGAATCTTATAGGTCTGACTTTTCTGAGCACATCCTGATATCCCTTGCTTACTTCGAGTGCCCTACTTTGACTGATCCAATTAAGTTTTCAGCCTTTAGATTCACCTCCGCCCCAACCTTACTCAGAATGAGCATTTTTAAAGCAAATGCATTTCTGTAAAAGACAATGTCTGTGTTCCTCAACCTCCGATAGCCATCAGTTGTTTTCTTCCTTGTGTTCTCCACTTGCTCCAACCTGCAGTAATCATCTGCTCGAACACATTCATCCATTTTGTTAAATTAGCATGTATACTCACTACAGCCTTTTTAAGAATACCACTTCAGCATTAAACTTATTTAAATGTGTTGTATGATATCTGCAGGTTAGCCGAGTACAAGCCTTTGAACCAGTCCTGCAATACAGCAGGGCCTTTCTGTTGCCCATGCCTGAATAGGGACTTAGAGAAATCTTTTTAAAACAGGATTTTGTTTTTCATTTCTATTTCTTGTGTTTTCATAACACCGCCTTCAGAAAAGCAAGACTTAGCAAGGTCTGCGAAGCTAATTTTTAGAACCAAAGTCAAACCAGAAAGCTTTAGGGGGGTAATTCATTTGATGATTCATGACACACCTGCTTGTTTTTAAAGTAATGGTTCAAAATTGTTATCATTTTTTTAAATGCATTTGTAATTTTCTTTCATTTCATAACCAAATTTACCCAACTCCTTAGCATAAACTTTGGCAAATGATAGTTACAATCAATATAACTTGAGTGACTTCTTATAGTAGTACTTTTTTCATCAACTATATTGATAGGAAAGAGTTCAAATTAGAATTGGACAACTCAGTGATTTTTAAAGATCTTTACATATTTTAATATTTATATTTTAGATATGGCATCAGCAAACAAATACCTGACACTCTGTATACCTGAAAGTATAGATAAAGTAAAAATATGGGAAGGTTAGATATCTGTTCAATGTATGGAAAAATCTGAATTTTTATCAAGATGAATGAAAACAAAATTTGTTGCAGAAGGTTTTCATGTCTGTCCTTTGTTTAGCCAGATGATCACCCATAGGCCATTTTTCTGATTATAGACAGAATGATATGTTGATGCTTATGTTGATGCTTTATCTCTCCAGCTACCAATGCCTATTTAAATCAGAAGTCAATTTGCCATCAACTTTTGTAAACATCATTCTTGTCAGAACATCTACAATGAACTGTTGTGCAACTCATCCAGTATTTTATTGGTATATTTTCCAGTATTTCTGAAAATAAACAATCCTCATAGTCCCATGACACTGATAGGGTTAGTCAATGATGAAACTGAACTTTTCAAAGCTTTTTTACTTTCCATGCACAAGTTCTTCTGCTACCACCCTTAAATAGACATTGAGCAGAGATGTTTCAGGGTTTCCAGCAACCAGCTGATGGTATGAATGAACCTATAGTGCCCCTTATTAAAAATTCCCTGTTCTCTAAATGCACTGGGATTTGATGCGGAACTGTCTTTCCTTACAAGATGAGTTATGGAAGAAGAAGAATATGAAATCAATGTGTCCGTAAATAGATGCATAAAGGATGGGATCCTTAAATACATACATTTACACAGACACACACATACTTTTGTGTATATAACGTAATATAAAGTCCAGTCTAACCTATACTGTTCTATGGTTCTGTTACTGTAGGGACTAATTTATCTGTCACCCTACTGGGAAAATGAAAAAGGATCAACACTGCTGGGTTTTATCCCTCTATTTATTTGACAATTCAATGCATCCACTTAAGGATTCATTGCTTACAACGTGCTGCAGGAAAAATATTTAAAAGAGATCACAAAATTTGGGGGGGGAAAAATCTCTTAAGAAAAAGACTAAAAAAATGCTAGAAGCTAGAAGAATGTCAACATAAATAAAACTAATTTACAGAAACTGACTCAATATACTTGAAAAAATAATCTTTTATTGTAAGAATGAGCCTGCATATAAGCACAAGAGCTCACTGTGGTGTGCTGAACAAAACTGGAGTCACTTCATTACTGCTCCACAATTCACAATTGAACAGGCATAAAGTGCATAAAGACTTCCTGAAAAACAAACACATCCAAACAAAGTTTGCTTAAAGTTCAGGAAGCCTTGTTAAGGAAAGCAAGTAACTCCAGAATTTTACGTTCCAACTACTATCGTGTCCTGCCCATTCTGGTTTAGGACTATTAAAATGCAGGGGTGCAGGCACCAATACTTTACCTGTACATCCATATATCACAACACAAGTTCATAAATGATACAGAATTTGGGAAGGGACATCTCTGCTCCTAAAATTTAGTGAGAAGTTTTTATTTCTGATACTAAGCACAGATTTATAAAGCACAAATAACTGCTATTTCATTTTTCCTATTCAAACTGCTATTTTCTTTGCACTTCTCATAGTGCACTCTGCTAGGACGACCAGTCTCTCACTGGGGAAAAATGACTACACGCCCCAGTAGAGCAAGCTAACCTGGATGCATGAATCCTTTCAGAAATCCAAGTATATGGTGTCCTCTTCCCTTATTACCATACTTAGCACCAATTGCATTTCCTTTATTTGTCATCGTTGTGCTACCTTTGTTATACAATTGCTTCTAGCTCAGGGGCTGTAGGTTTGAACTTGTCTGTGAGAACTGGAGACCAATCATCCTTCCTTTTTTGGTAAATCTTGGCATGGAGCTCCAGTAGCTTCTCTGGCAAAGCCTCAATGACATTTCCAAGCAGCTGTTCTTTTGGCACTGAGTGCATACATTTTTATAAGCACAGCTTTTTTTCTCCTTCCAGAGTAAAGTACTTTCCCACATTTGCTCTCAACAACCTTCAGATACAAGAGATGGAGACAATATTGTTGCAAGGAAAATGGCAGCACGGCCACCTTCTCTGAGTATCTGCCGCTCTCAGAAGGATATAAATCACTGCTGTCTGTAATAACCAAACAATAGTTACCACATTGCTATCAATATCCTATATAACACATTACCCCACAAGACCTCCAGCTTTTCAAAGGTCCCATCCCCAAACCTTCATTTTTGCTAGAGGCTGCTGAAAAACCTAGAAGTAAGTCTAACATACTTTAATATATATACACACATACATATATTTTACATATATATACATACACACACACACAGGAAAACTTGGGGAAAACTCCTTGCTTGCCTTTTACTATCCAAACTATCAACATTTCTCAACATGTACATCCTGATTTCCTTGTAGTCTCTTTAGCAGAACTACAGCTGAAAAGAACTCCGTATCTACAAGCTAGGAGTCTGGATCCAAGAAATTCGAAGAAAACATTCTTTTAGCTTTAGGAACTCAGAGATAGGAGCTGTCAAGGAAGTAGAGCAAAGAGGCTACCAGAAAAACAAAGGCAGAGAGTTGTGCAGGCACTGTATGACACTCTATGCCTTCTGTGAGGACGGAATTAGGTATTACAGGACAAAACACACACAGTTGCACTCCAGTAGCTACTGCATCCACAAATAGACACAAACAAATCTTTTTCAGGCTTCTTCCATCTGCCTATTCTGAAAAATGGGATGAGACAGACTACACTCGTTCCATGGAAGCCTAGTATTAAGGATCAAGAACTTCTAGGAAACTATTTCTAAGCACCTGGAAGCAAGTGAGGTAATACGATTTGTCAAGAAAAAGAAAATCCCCTCAAATCAATTTCATTTTCTTCAATGGCAGAGGAATGGAATCTGTGGACAGAGAAGCAGCAGATGATTTCCTACATGCTTGATTTCAATAAGGTTATTTTATACTGTTTCAAAGAACATTCTCATAACTGATCTACGAAAGCATGATTTACATGAAAGTACTTATTACAGAATGGGTGCAAAACTAGATGGAGAGCAACTCTCAAAATGGTAGTAGGGGCTCACTGTCAAAATGAAAGAAAATGTTTTGCAAAGTTCCATAAAGCTCAATACTGCATCTGGTAGCACTCAATACTTCAGTTATCATTTGGACAATGAAACGGAGGACAACCCTGGTGAACTTGCAAAGGATATGACATTGGAAGTGACTGCAAAGAGTGTTAGAAAACCAGACTTAGAGTCAAAACACAGTGGAGAAATTACCTAAAAAAATACAAGTTGTCTCTATCATGTATGGCTGTGAATAAACCCATGTACGTGCAGGTAGAATGGGAAATAAATGGGTAAAAGCTCTAACTTCTAACATACTGAATTTCACTGAATTTTTTAGAGTTGGAAGGGACCGTATAGATCATCTAGTCCAACTCCCCTGCTGAAGCAGGATTGCTTAGAG
>KZ506903.1:35668-46148 GCA_002844005.1 Limosa lapponica baueri | reverse complement strand
CTACAAATTAATATATGGTATTTTTTATTCTTAATAAAATGGAAAGTTACTTACTAACATTCTCACCTGTGCATAGCCAGAAAAAAAAAAAAAAGAGAAAATAAATACAATTGCCCTCTCAAACCTGCATCAGAATCACCTGAATGCACAACTTAAATACTTGTTTCTGAAAAGTGCACTTGCATTATAGCTGCCTCTGGATTCCACAAAACTGCCAGTGCACAACACCAGCAACAAAAAACCCAAAACAAACGAAAATAAGAATTGTTTACCTTCATTATAGTATATTCAGAAATATTTTGGGCATACTCCTACAGAATTGATTTGCAAAAGAGAAAGTTACCAAAGTAAAAGGATTAGCAAGGCAAAAATGACATCTGTTGGCAAACAGAAAAGGTTTGTTACTTCCTAATCTGGTATTTTATCCACCCAAATCTCAACAAGCCATTTTACTGCAAGGAAATACATTGATATTGCTTGCTTAGTACATCTAATTAGAGTTGACCTTTTCAAATCCTTATGGCTTTGCAGTCCGTACATGAGCTGAGGGAAGAGAAGTCTAGTATCACAAGAGCACACTTCCCTATGAGCGTAAGCATTACAACACCGCTGAATACACCACTTTCACGAGCCACATTTTCTTAAGATCCCCAACACCAGATCAGTCACTCTTCTCAGTCTTTCCTCTTGTAGACACAAGCCCTTGAAAGCTTGATAGCTGAGTACAGCAACATCTGTGCAAGTTCCTGTATGATGTGCCACAAAATCAGCAACTGACTAAGCAGCTCAGCTGTCTGGAGCATTAGAGGAAGCTACAAGATGATGACTTGGGCAGAGTTTAAGTGAGGCAGTCAAGGTACGGAGTTGACTTATCCATCAGGTGGCTACCATCCATGTGACTGTGATGCATTCGTCTGACTTTACAACACGGGAGGGGATAAAATATGGGGGGGGGTGAGGAGGACATTTGGATCTTCCCCCCGGTACAAAACTTTGCCGATGGTAATACATTCATTTTTCTTTGGCTTTCTTTAGCTCCAGTTTTGTTAACACATAAAACAAAAATATCCTTTCTGAGTAGTTCATTCAAAACAGAATTGCTAAGCTCTAAGCTAGTTCTCTACAGCCCAGAGCTGCACGGTTAAAAAAAAAAAAAGTGAAAAACTGATATATTCTCACAAAAATTGCATCTGCAAGATTTCACAAGTTCACCACGTATGTTCAGAGGATTGCTTTATCCTTCATCTATCATCCTGCAAACTACATCCTATTCTGTCTTTATTCCACACTTAAACTGATATAGCAAATAAGTAACAAATTTACTCTTGAAACACACAGAGAACTCAAAATATAAACAGATGATCAGTCACAATACTTCCAAGTCTGTATCCAAGTTCAAGACAGTGTAACAGGACAAACAGCATGAAACAACAGTTGCAAAGGCTTTCTATACCTATCTACATTAATAGAAAAAAAGTTTAATGCCTTTCAGAGATCTTAAGACTATGAGAAACAAGAATAACAGCCACATAACACTACTTTCAGATCTCAAAGCACGAGCTCTGAAAGAAATCAAATAGATCACGTGAAAGGGAGCGTGGGAGCAAGACAATCTAAATGAAAACAACAAACGTTTAGGCGTACAAATCTTTCATAAGCCTGAGACGGAAGCCAGGAATTTCAGGCTAAATACAATTTAAGAACAAGTGCCCGGAACTTAGTGGGATTTGGGGAATTTTCAATCCAGCAGCAAACTACAGTCATTCTGAAATGGGCCTTTACAGAACTACACATCCACACTTGCTTCTGGATCTAAACTCTACCAATAGCTATGCTGCAATTAGGAAAAACAAAAAAAAAAAAAAGAAAAAGAAAAAAAAGGCAAATAAAATCTCCATAGAACATACCTCATGGAGGTTATACTGTTGATGAGCTTTTCAGATTGATCTGACAAGCTAGATGGAAGTATTATTTCAACTGGCTGCAGGCGCAAAACCCGACTCTCTAATTCTAAGCGAGATGCACAGTCCCGAAAACTGTCAAAAATTACTTCTCCAGTAGTTGGTTGGATTGCCTGTCAAATAAAAAAAATGTAAGCATTGAATATTTAAATTTTATGGGAGTGCTTCAGTGACTCAAATTTTTAAGCCAGAAGGAAAATTTATGGTTTGTAGCACAAAATTATATAGTACCAATAGGCTTAGTCAAAGTGGCAGATCAAAAAATATAATTGTGTTTTTCAAATCTATGATATGATAATAACTTCAAAAGACTACCACAATTTTGTCTTTCTAAATGATAACTATACCTTAAAAATGTAAGTGTGCTCTTTTTATCATCCATGCTCAACTCTTCTTACTAGGGAAATATATATTATTGGAAGTCTATGGAAGGTGCATGCAATTCAGCCTGGCAACTAACTGTTATCCTAGCACATGCTTTTGTTGTTCTCTCCCAGCTGCAATGGGACATTCAAATACAAGCACAACCAAGATGCTTTTAAATTACCAGCAGACTGGGCTTAAGTTATCACTGTGTTTTGCCAATTATACAACCCTGGTTTTAATATTCATCAGAAAAGAGAATACAAATTTGAAGTGTAAACAGTAAAAAACCCTGAGTCTTTTCCTCTAAAGAACAGTATTTTGTAGAGGAAAAAGATACTCACAAGCTTTAAAATATTGACGCTAAAAATGTTTAAACTTTAAAATTAGTAAAGCACCTGAACTAATGATTTCCCTGTATTTCATTAAAACACAGGTATGTTTTCAAGTGATATGGCAGCAAAAACTGTATCAGGAATGGTCAATTATAAACTCCAGACCTTTTCTGTAGTTTTCAATATAAAGCCATCACAGTTTACACACAGATGATATCTTACCTACACTGCACCTTGTCACAAAAACCAAAAAAAAAAAAAACAACAAAAAAAATCTAAAGACAGAATTTAAGAAGATGACCACCCACCTCTCAAAAAACCCCAACAACACCCCAAAAAAAACGCCACGAACCCTAAAATACTGATTCCCCTGTGAAACTTACCATAATGCCTATAACAATGTCACCTTTCTTCCTGTCTTTTAAGTTTTCTCCATTTTCACAGATACAGAGGAGGTAGTTATCAGGGACATCTGTTGTTACCTCTTCAACATCTACTGAATCATCCAGCTTCAGCAAAGGGTTCACATGTAACAAATGTTTAAAAAAAAAACTGTACACAGATTTTGGTGGATTATTCATACATGCTTTTAGACCTAAGTCCTTCTGAACTAGATTTTGTGTTGGGCCTTCTCGACTAAAGGTTTGTTTGATTTTTGTTAGTTTTACTCCTACTGTGACTTCAGTGAACTTCAGATGACTCTCAGCATGAAGACTGAAGTCAGTGGTTGTCTTCACACCACAGGCAGTTACACGATGCACAGATTTCATCAGCTCATGCAAAGGCTATTTTTGACTATGTCTGTGGGTCTCTGCATTCAAGAAAGAGCATCTATACCAAGAATTAAACCAGGCGCTGATCCTGCACACACGCTGCTCCACCTTGTCATTTTGAGTTCAAAACCACAATGCACCTAACCACATGCACCTAACACAAAAAACTAAATGCACTAGGTATGCAGCAACTGAAAAGTAGTTAAAAGTCTGTCTTAGCAGCAGCATTAGGTTAGTTGCATTAAAAACTTGCTGCATATCCATCCACCAGGTTGGGTCATACTGCAGAGCCTGCTTTCATCGAGTTTGCCAACCATTACAGGAGAGTCTGTAAGTACACTGGAAGTTTTCCAGCAAAATCTCAGGACTGTTACCTGCTTCCCTGATTTACTCCTTAAGTACAACCTCACAGGCATTAATCTAACAGTCTTTTTAGGTCTTGGTATCTAGTAAGTACTAGTGTGAGAAATTAAAGAAAGAAACATGAAGTAATAAGGCAGGAGATCAGAAAAAAAAAACCAAAAGCAAAGAAATTAAGATCACTGGTTAAAAGCTGCTTCTGTCTCATTTTTGCATTTTCTTTTTACAACAGACTGGAGTTCATTATCTATGTAGATTTTTAACAGTCCATTGGTTTTATCACCTTCTCATCACTTAAAGCAAACTGTTGGTACCAAACAGTCAATTCTTCTTCCTTCACATCCTCCTGAATCACTAATGCTATCCATTCTCAATCTGGTGAAACACCTAGTTGAAGACAAGACCTACATTTCACCGTAAACTTGGGAAGTCCGCTCTCTGACTTCAGAAAACAACTACAGTAAACACAAGCTCTGCTGTTTCACAGCAAACCTAAAGCCCTGAAGAGATTAAATTCTTTATAAAGCCAGCACCATGTTTTACCATAACATAAAATTAAAGGAACTTCATTTCCTGACACCACTGTTACGTCAGCCAGTAGCTAATCACGTTCCATGTAGGCAATAATACTAGAATTATGGCCTCTCATACACCAAAGATTAGTGAGAAACGACATTTATTTGAAAAGGATATCTTCTCCAATAAGCGTAGACTTTGTGTAGAGAGCAGTCAGTTTCCGGCTGAAGAGAGAGCTTTTATTTTCTCCAGCAGCCTTCAGTGCTGCAGTTTCCGTTTGTTTTATTACTCCAACCTACAGGCACACAGACAAGAAACAAAGTTAACTCTGATAATAAATTATTTTTTTTATTATTGTATAAATTTAGTGATCTTTTAAGATGTGCAAACAGCAAGTGCATCATTAAAGCTGAACAAGAAGAGCAGAGGTTATCATCAATCCTACTAATGAGACTATAAGGCACTGCTTTTTCTTATGTTCTATCCATTTCTAATTGCCCTCTCAACTTCTGCCCTGGTGCTTCTTGTCCTATTTTGAAGCAACGAGACTAGAGTTCACCACTTGCAGAAAGCTACAGAATTGCAGGCATAAACAACAGGCAGGAAAAGAGGGGGGAAAAAATGGGCTAGGATAAGAAAAACAAGGATGTGAGGAAGAATTGAAAAGAGAGAGCGGATCTATAAATTTCTCTTTATCAAATGTAAAGGCTTGATAAAAACTGAAAGAATTGTTCTAGAACTGTTCCAGAAAACTCGAAGATACTTTTCTGTAAATCAGAGGAAGCTTGCATCTACTTAAATTTCATGACTCTCACCAGAACAGAGAAATTGAAACAAAGGGAAGTTAGCCATTTTAGTTGCAAAAACAGGTGATAATGAGTTTCCCAATTCTCAGTAAAATTCTAGTACAGTAAGCGTAAGTTATTTCAGTGCTATCTGTACTTATCATTTAACAAAAGCCAGGGATAACCTTATATCCTTTTGCTACAAGTCGCCGCACATGGACAAACAATCTGTGAGTCGGTATACTGGCAGTCATAAAGTTGTGATCCGGATGACAGTAAATGTTCAGTTCTTTAGCTGCAATCTGCAAAGTACAAGAAGAAG
Organism: Limosa lapponica baueri; assembly: GCA_002844005.1. NCBI lineage: Eukaryota > Metazoa > Chordata > Aves > Charadriiformes > Scolopacidae > Limosa > Limosa lapponica. The sequence continues at coordinate 40,733 of KZ506903.1, read as the reverse complement.
AGTCAGCCAATAGTTCAAAATGCAATACAGGAGCTCATCTCTATGACAACAGTGATGCACAACTACAATTAAAAGTCCAGCCTCAGAAGAAGAACATTACAGAAAAAGCCCGGAGAGCTGGGCCGCTCCACCTTCCAGTCCCAGCATGTTGCCACAAACAGGGGCTTCAGTACCACAGACTTCACGTGTCAGATTATTACGCTGCACCTTGATCTTTACCGCTATGAGGTAAACCACCTACTCAGCACACACGGATTCTGCAACACAGCTCAACAAAGGGTCAAATCACTTTCACAACACTAACAACACAGAAAAAAATGGAGTTATTTTAACTGTGGCTATAAAGGTGGAATTAAGCTAACTAATCAATTAAAATACTGAAAAGTCAGTATCAAACAGCAGTGGAAACTAAATACTTCATAGAAAAAGAGCAACAACACTTGTTAAAATCTGACATTATAATGTATGATTTGTATTTGCTTTCCTGCCCCTTGGCAAAAAGGTAAGTACTCACTAACTGGGGAAAGTGATCTTAAGCAGGCACTGCAGTCAAACACTGATTTGTGTACCTGGATACTATATTTCTATTTCTGAAATGTGACCAGGAAATGAGTAGACAAATTATAGAGTACAAATTTGATGAGAAAAATTAATTTCCAGTAACTAAGCAGAGTTTCTGACTGGTCTCAAATGTGGAAATAGCACAGATCAAAGGTTAAATTGGTAGCAATGATTTTGGGACAGAAAAACTTATTATGAGCCATCACTTTAAAATTATGTTTGTTGCAAAGTACCTTCCAGTTCCTACAGATCTGGCATGTGTAGGTTGCTGCATCCAAACATGCATCCAAGGTGCTCTCTGCACCCAGGCTATACTGGCTATATTCATCTACTTTTACACTACTTTATAGAATCATAGAATAGTTTAGGTTGGAAGGGACCTTAAAGATCATCGAGTTCCAACCCCCCTGCCATGGGCAGGGACACCTCCCACCAGACCAGGTTGCTCAAAGCCCCATCCAGCCTGGTCTTGAACACCTCCAGGGATGGGGCAGCCACAGCTTCTCTGGGCAACCTGTGCCAGTGCCTCACCACCCTCATAGAGAAAAATGTCTTCCTGATATCTAATCTAAATCTCTCCTCTTCCAGTTTGAAGCCATTACCCCTCATCCCATCGCTACATGCCCTTATAAAAAGTCCCTCTCCAGCTTTCTTCCAGGCCCACTTCAGGTACTGGAAAGAGCTATAAGGTCTCCCAAGACCTCTCCAGGCTGAACAACCCCAACTCTCTCAGCCTGCCTTCATAGGAAAGGTGCTCCAACTCTCTGATCATCTTCATAGCCCTCCTGTGGACTCACTCCAACAGGTCCATGTCCTTCTTGCAATGAGGACTCCAAAGCCAACACAATACTCCAGGTGGGGTCTCACAAGAGCAGAGCAGAGGGGCAGAATCACCTGCCCTGACCTGCTGGCCACACTTCTTTTGATGCAGCCCAGGATGCACATGGCTTTCTGGGCTGCAAACGTGCACTGCCGGTTCGTGTTGAGCTTTTAATCAACCAACACCCCCAAGTCCTTCTCCTCTCCACTTCCTCCACTGCCTTCCAAACTGAAGTACTCTAGTACAGCTTTGGCCATGATAGAATTGAATTTGGCCAATTCAATTCTGAGAGTGTTTCAACTTTAACTCTGACAAGTAATTTTTCTAGGACCTCATCTTAAGTTGTCAATATGCAGAATAGCAAGCACCACCATATGATTACAAAATATTAAACGCCATTTTGGTAAAACATTTATGAATAATTCATGGTCTTCATTTTAAGCCTGCAGAGATTTTCCATCTTAATTTCAAGTATTTAAAATACCTATGAAATTTATGCCCTCAAAAAACCTTATTTCTGGAAGTGGCCATAGACCTAGCAAGACACTAACACAATGCAAGTATCTTTCCATAACCCTGGCAAAAATTACCTCTGCATCTTCTCCAAAGAAGCGATATTTGTATCCACATTCCACACACAAAACAGCATCTTTATACTGTTTCTTCAGTTCTATGAATTGAAGTTCTAGTGGAGTGTAAATGCTTTTGGTTCTCTTATTAAGATTTGTATCTGAAGTATTTTGAGTATTTTCATAAGACTTAAGAGATGCAGAAAACTGACTAAGATCACAGCGTAACTCCTCCTGTAAATGAAAGATGAAAAAGTATAGTTAGGAATCATCCAATAAATCAATTGCCCCTGCAGACCTTAACTCACATTAATCATAGAGCTAAAGATTGTTCTTGCAGTAAATAGTCCCAAGAACTGTAGCAAAACTATTAAAGTAGAATATACAGAACACAGCTTATTTGGAATTAAAAGGAATTAAAAGTCATGAAAGTCAGAGATTTTGCATCAATTACTCAACTTGCTTTACAGCTGTCTTTAGACATCTCGGCTGAAATCAGATCCTTATTGTATCATGAGGTCTCAAAACACAGATCAAGAGATATGGAGGCTGTAAAGCCTGGGTAGTCTAAACTGGCCAGATATAAAAATAAGAATGAATTACCACTCCAATTTACAGAAGAGAAACCTCAGCGCAGAGGGATTAATTATATTCCAAAAATCCACAGTAAATCAAGAAATAAACCAATCCGAGTCTCAGTTCACTGTCTCAAGCACCAAAACCGTATTTCTTCTCCAGCCTGCCCTTCCTACATAAGCGCAGCAAACCTCCCAAAATAATTTATTCTTAAACACTGAAAATCTATATTAGTTTGTAAAACCCTTAACAGTTAAAGCTTTGAGCCCACTCTCTCTGTAGGTCATCACTTACAATGACATTACACAGCCTATGCTAGCCAAGCAACTTCAACTCTACAACTTTGTTTTGTTCTGTGTTGTAAGAAGGGTGATGGATTCAGTCTTTTGGAAGTGCAGTAACCAACACTGATAAGGTGCTTACAGGAAAGTTTCTCCTCACATATCACAGTATCAAGCACTCATAAAATTGGTTAAGAAAAAAAAAAATACAAAGACAAAACCCTCCACAAGTTTTTAAAGCCTATGACTATACAAAACACGTTTGATCAGATTGTGCTGTGAGTTTCTGTATCTGCAAATAAACCCAGTAAACTTCAATTTCTAACAACTGTCCCATATAGATTACAAGGAACAAAAACAACAGACTGTTTAGAAGCAACGGTAACTCGGAAGAAACACAGAAATAGTACAAATCATATACTTTGGGTTGTGTACTTTTGCATAAAAGGAATGCAGTCAGGAAACAATGGGGGGAAAAAGGAACACTTAGCTGTATCGTTAACTGTGAATTACAAAATTCCCAGAATTGTACACAATCAAGCAACGACCCATTTGACAAGCAGACAACATGGCACAAACAAAGCTGTACCATGCCTAGAACTCAGATGGCCTCAGGAGCTTAGATGACTCGACCACAAAATCCTCAGCTGAAGTATTCAGCGGTCTTCGATCCAAGGTCTGTACCAGCCCAGCAGTATTTTTTTTACAGAGAAAATTGTTGTGACAAAGGATACGAAATAAGGTCATGAAAGTAAGTAAAAGAAGTAAAAGCACACATGGAATTTGAACTCTTGGGATGGTAGTAAGTTAGTAGCTCAAGGAATTTAGAAGAAAATTACTCACATAAGAAGGTTATAACCCTAAGAAAAAAAGCAAGACAAACATCTAAGATGAGCCATTCCAAGGAAGGCAGGCCAGCCCTTCACCACCAGACTTCCTGGCCAGGACAGACTCAGCAGATGTCTTACAGAGAACGATGAGAGTAATGCTTTGTCAAGCAGGTCGTGAGTCCTATCTATCTACTGAGTACATTAAGTAAGAAATAATGGCTCTTTACTTTTACTTTGCATACATCTTGCTTGCACTGTCTCTCTGCATATGGTTAAAGTTGACCTTCCTTGTGATGTAGGAAGGGAGAATTAACAGCTGTCAAAATCTCACAATCTGCAATCAACTAGACCCAAGTACAGTTTGGCGACAAGCACCTAAGTATACGAATACACAGTGGCAATATTGCTATAAAAAGCACACCGGTGTCAGTGCTTTGGAAACCAATTTTGGAATAGGAAGGCAGAAATACTGCACAAGCTGATACACGGAAGATCAACAAACACATCTGTTCAAAGCTAAAGAGAAACCTGAATTCTGCAGAAAAAAACATCTTAAGCCCACAGCTTGGTGGAAGGAGAGTTGCACATGCCTTTTCTCACCAAACACACTTCTACTGCATTTGCTTAACACACACACTTTTAACCAACAACCTATGCCATGCACATGCTGTCTCCAGCGTACAAAAGAGAAAGTCACTAAGGTAAAAGAAAAAATACTCCCCATGCATTTTTCCCATACATACATAAAACACATACATTTTATAGTTCCTGCACCTAGAATTAGTTCTCAAACATCTGTGAGATATGCTAAAGTATGACTTATAGATTAAACTAGCAGGGGCAGCATCTAGTGTCAATGTAACTGGATGGACAAAAGTCAGAAATTAACAAGTTCCAGACAGACAAGGGCTTGAAAAAGAGGGACAGAGAAGAAATCAGTTTTCTGTGTTCTCCAACTGACCACACCTACATAATTTCAATCCCTTATCACAACAGAAATCTCTTCCCGCAAACTGTTTGCTTCACTATTCTTATTTTGATCTCATGTTCACACAACCCAGGCACCCCAGTTTAAGATCAGGACCTGCAGACAGGGAAGGTCAAATCGCCTAGACAACCTCTCATGCAACCTCCTTCCTTGAAAAAGCCAGATGTAAAGCTTTGTTAAAGAGCAGTTGATTCCCAATGCAACACCACCACAATAAGCCACAACCCAAATACTTCAAACTGAGCAAGGTGAGCAGCAAAACCAACCAATACACTAATGTTAATTAGTCCCACAATAAAAGGAGAAGCAAGGTAGGACTACATCTTATCAACTTGCACCATAGGTACCATAAAGATAATTTTTCATGGGAGCTACCGATATCCTCTGCAGATGAAAAAAAACAGTGATATCTTTAGCAGTTTGATTTATTAGCAACTGGA
>KZ506903.1:9301-23132 GCA_002844005.1 Limosa lapponica baueri | reverse complement strand
TCTCGTGGAAGGCGTCCCTGCCCATGGCAGGGGGCTTGGAACTCGATGATCTTTAAGGTCCCTTCCAACCAGAACCATTCTATGATTCAATCTCATGTAGGTTACATTCATGCTGTGTTCAGCAGCATGCTTGGGGGAAACTTCATCTCAGCCTTGACCTGTGCAGCAGGAAAAGGCAGAGCAGCTGGAAATGGTAGGCATTTTGGTGGGGACAGGGAGAACTGCGTAGAGTATTGGTATTAGGAAGTGAGAGCAAAAAGGTCAGGAACAGCTCCCACAGTCCACTGAGGGTTGGAAAACCTTGTGCAGCCTTCACCTTCTTAAATTTGACTTGACACCAATCACCTCATCAGGTTTGTAATCTGATACAGGCACAAGGTAGTACTGTTGCCTCCAGGGAAGCTTTTGGACTTGTCACAGCATGGGCTTACAAGTTTCATTTCTTTGGATCTCAGTGTGATGCCAAACTGGATCTTCTGCACTTTTCTAGATCTCCTGAGTTCCAGAAGGAGTTGGTGTTGGTATTGATTGTATGGATAAGGACAAAGGAGCGTAGCAGCCCAGCAATGGTCAGTAGGTCACAGCAATTACAAAGCCATTATGCGTCATGAGAGGCACTCCATGATTTTGCGTGAGCACTTGATGTTTTGAAAGCCGTCTGCTGGCTCCCGAGTGCTTGTTGTTTGCTGGAAAACTTGTGGTGGTGACTCAGTCATTGGTTCTGGTCCCTGAGTTCCCGTTAGCTGCTGGAGCTCATCAGACATGTTCCTGGAGCGGGTTCTCTAGCTTGGTTTCATCCCCAAGAAATTTAATTCATGCACACCAAGATTGGTCCCCAGTAGAAACAAAACATGAGTGGGGGCAACTGGAAGATTAATTTCAAAACCACATCTCTGTTCTGAGTTCATGTAGGTGAACTCTGTGTGGAGGTATTGTCTCTAAATTGAGAGGTTCAGGTCTTGGCTTTGACTCTGAAAAATGGCACTACCTGGAGATCCTAAGGGAGTCTACTCGGTATAAATTACCTGAGTTTCTTTCAACTGGATTTAAACGGGGTGTTTGAAACTAATTAAAAACAACATTCCGATTTTACTAGGAATAAGAACTCTAAGTCCAGCACATCCCCAAATATTAAACAGGGACTTTAAAAAAATAAAAACGAACCAAAACCAGGTGTAGATTTACATATGTGGATGGTATGGTCTTATATGTTGTTTGTTGAGTGTTTAATATAAATCTTGCTTTGTAAAAATAACCAAGCATAAATCCCTAGCAGTGAACCTGCCAGTGGAAAAAAAAAAAACAAACAAAAAAACACTCAACCAAAAACCTCAAAAGACCTAGCAACAAAACTTTAAAAAAAAAATGAAAAATTTATGACTCAGGTCCTCATAACCAAGGCCTCTTTAGTAACACCAAAACAGGCTATATGTCAAACAGTTTTTCACCTTGATAAAACAGTTTTTCCTACAGCATCTTGAACATTTAAAATTGTCTCTTCTAATTTATATGTTCCTACTCAGCTTGTTGCTTTCTCAATGCCACAGAAGCAAACAATGACACTCAAGGTCACATTGCTTAAGTACAGAATTGTATTCATGTATTAAATTTGGAGAAGAAACTTGTAATTTCATTACAGAACAAAAAGTTCTTTCATAAGAAGTTTTGTTGTTTTTGCTGTTTACTTAATGCCTAGGCTGGCCATAACAGAAAATAGATGCTGGTGATAAATAGTGTTTGGGGAAATTCTTCAACGAAGAGGCTTGAGCTGGAAAATTAAACTTCCAGTAATCTCCAAGGGGAAAATTTATCTAATATTCATGCTCAGGTGTCTTCCTATGTATTAGTATTTGACATATTGTGTTTGGTAATCTACCCCCTTTCATTCTTCAAGATTATTGAATTATGAAGTTGCTATTCATATTTAGTGCAGCAAGTCTCTTGCAGCTAGCTGATTAATTACCCTCTTAAATAGAGTTTCTTGACTAAGCATATAAGCTTCACTGGGTTCTGAATGCCCTGAGTGGGTTGTGAATGCCACATTTGCTAAGCTTCAAATCTTTGCCGTACCATAAGTATCACTTCTTTAAAAAGAGAAAAGTATTAACGATTTGAGTCACTGGTTTTATTGTGATTTTTTTCAAGCATGCCAAAACTTTACTAACTAATACTAATATACTAAAATATGCATTTCACAGATCACATTTTAGTATGTCTGAATTCCCTGTAAACTATAAAAGAAATAATAGTAATTTTTCTACCTTTCCTGCATATAAGACAAGGTGATTTTGAGCTGCAGCTACTGGCGTGGTTTTAAGCTCCCTACCTATTGCAATATTGACACATATGTTACTGTGTGTTTGAGGCGTCTTGTTCAGTCTGAGGCGTGACCAAGGACTGAGATCCACCTGCAAGGGAGACAGCTCATTTTTCCACGCTCGCGGGCTCCGCTCTTGCAGGTCCCGCTGCTGTTTCAGCCTTCGAACAGTGCTCCCAAAGAACCTGCTGCAAAGAGGAGGCTCCTCTGAGCTGCCTGACGCTGGTGACGTGGAGGACGTCACACTGCGGGCCCGAAGCATCACACTGCTCTGCTCTTCATCACTGTAATGTTGCAGAATCCTTCTCTACAGGAGAATTCTCCAGCGTGCAGTTGTGTAGCTTTGTGTAGTTGTCTGAAAAAAGTGATGGGAATGGGAGGACAATTTTCCTCTATTCCTGTGACCTTCTAGGTGTTTTGAGAAAGGGTGTGAGCACTCGTAATGCAATTCCCTAATGTCTCTTTTATATAAAAGTGGCAGGGTCACAGCATTAGAGCTGACACCACTGTCCTCCCCATGGAGATTCATGTTTTGTAAAGCTGACTATTGTAGTCATGACTCCAGTGTCCAATACTTCTACCTCTTACCTAGTTATAAATAAAACTAGAGTAAATATTAGCAGTGGACTAGTAGATTAACTAAAAAATCTGTTAAAAGTTCAAGAATTTTCTTTAATTTAGCATCTTTATACTTTCACAGACTTCAGAGGGTCATATCCAGCCTTTCCAGTATAGTCTGCAAAATAAACTCAGGAGATTTTTAATGTGGAAAGAAAGGTGTAATATTGTTGTTACTCCTAAACAAGCTTTTTTGTGTGCTTGTTCTTGTGAACAAACATATTGATTTGACATTCCTCCGGGAAAAAATAATGACTAAAAAAGGTTAATAGATGAGTCAGTTGCAGACAGAAATCATGCAGCTATGAAAGGTTGTTGCTTTTTAAGTTCTTTTTCAAAGATGCTTGTGGAGATCATAGAGGAGAAGATCTAAAAGACTCCCCTTTAAGACTAACACACGGAAAAGTGTGGTGACTAAAGTGTATCTGTTTCTGCAAGGGCAGAATGGGCAGGTTTTTCGATAACGGTCATAGAAGATTTCTGTTGCACTTGTCTTTGTCCCTGGCAGAGAACGGGTGGTGGGAGCTACCACAGTGTCTCCTCCCTCACCAGGCTTAGCCTTCGCGGCATGGGAAGGAAGGAATTTTGAGGGTGTTGATTCTCCTGGTTGTCACCACAAATCTCCTAATAGCCCAAGTTTAACTTAGGCGAGTCCTTTCACCTCGGTAAGATCTAGAACTTCGTGAGATCTTCAGCTGTGAGACTTTTTTAATGTATAAAATATGTATTTTTAATACTCTTGCCGCTGCAAAATGCAGCTTGCCTGTATGATCCAATACGCACTTTAAAGGTTGAAAGACAGAATGCAAATGAACAGACTGTTTATTTTGAAATTTTCTCTTTTGTAGTGTTCTCATATTTTGGTTGGATTGGCAATGTTGTCTGGGAAGACACTTGAAAAATAAGTGCCTCACATAGTTACTTTGGCTGTTTTACTTATTTTATGTAATTGGTAGAAGATGAGAAAGCAGAAGCAGTGTGTGTGTGTCCTTCTAAAACTTGTGAATCTTTAAATGAGTAGAAATAATTGGTCCCTCCTACAGCAATTGGTGGCAATGCCCAGTAGTTTACAGTGGTTTTGGTGATTAGATCTATAAAAGATTAATTTTCCATGCAACACTTCTGAAACGACTTGTAATGCACAGCTATTCTTTGTTGCATAGCTCCAGGGCTGTTTTAACCTGTGTTTTATGGAGAGAAACTAATTTAATGGTCCTGCACGTGCGGGCATAATCTGATCTTGCACAGCTGTCAGTCCAATGCAGGTGGAAATTATGGGGAAGATGATCCTTAGCCTGTCTCCTTTTTTGCTTTATGCTTCAGAGGCAGGCTTGCCGAGGTTTCCCTGGAAGTGAGCAAAAAGGCAAGGGTATGCTAAGATCTTTTCACAGGGTTATGAAGGTATATATGAGTTCTCTGAGTCTTACGAAGGACTCTGGTTTGCATAGAGGGTTGATGTACCTGGGACAACAGGAGGGATTCTGCCACCTCCACTCTCCTGTCCTCCCTCTCTTGTGGAAAGTCATCACTGCTTGGGGAGTGGTTCTGGTGTTTTTGGGAGATCAACAGCCACGGTTTTAGTAGGCTGTGCTTTAATGTGGACCAAAAATCAGCACTGCTTTTCCCTGTTGCCTCAGGCTGCAATATCCTAAAAGGTTCAGTATCGCTAGATGAGGAGGTGAGCCTGTGTGGAGAACAAACACACGTGCAACTCCCAAGGGGAACTGGTGCAGGTACAAATACAGTCCTAGGATAACTAAATTGATTAAGAGGGAAAAACACAGTAAATTAAAATCGTAGCAAGAATGACTTAGAGCCACTGTGGCAATGGAGTGAGGGTAACGTAATAACCATGGAGAGAGAATGCTAAATTAAATTCAAATTTACAGAAGCATGAGCACAGAGACATCATTTTGTTTAAAAATCTCCTCCTCTTGCCCTGGTACAATTATTTCCAGCAAGTCCTTTCTTAATATCTGTCTTTTCCATCACATATATTATCCTCACATTTACCAAATATGCAAAACCAAAAAAGCAGTACTGATACCCTACTTATTGGAAATTATTTGTCTATTGAATATTGTGCTAACTTCCCACAGTATTGCCTGATCATTAAAATATGTTTAGTTACTGCACATTCTGTTTAAATATTCAAGATTATTTATGTCTATACCTTCGTATTATGTATGTGTTTCTTAGAATAAAGTCATACTCACCCTATTCTGTTCAAAAAAGTAAATATACATAATGTATATTTCCTTGATTAAATTTAGAGTTAAGTATGTCAGCATTCTTTCAAATCAGCACTATGCATCCTCTAACTTCTGTACCTATAAAAGGTGGTGAAACTGATAGTGTGGGCTGGACAGTGCAAGAGCGAATTGAATGTCAGTGAGGAGCTACCTTAGTCCTCAGGCAAATGCCAGAGCCGTGACAAATCTCCTTCCCCATCCTGCCAGGTCCATAGCAGTAGTTCACAGAGGTGGTGTCAGAGTCCAGTCCTCTCTGAGCAGGTTCCTTTAGAGACTCCACATGTGAAAGGTTTCATGTTTGATAGAAAATTTACTTATTTCTAGTTTTCTGAAGTTACTGCCAGGGAACATGGGGGACCAGGTGCTCCCAAAGGGACGGGAGCTGGGACCCATGGGCAATAACCTGACTGGTGTCACAGGAGCCTCACCGGCCAGAGCTCATGGTGATGAGGCAGGTCCACAGGGTGGGATCAGGCCCCAAAGGAGGTAACCAGTCAGACATAGCCCTGGGACAACTACATGGGGCCATGGGCACAGGCCAAGGCCAGGTCAGGATGCCAGCCCGAGGCATGATTCAATATGTATTTGAATCCCAAAACAAGTGAAAATGACACTGAGCAGAGTAGAGCAACTGAAATATAAAACCGAATCACTTCATGAAGTGTTTCTCCTTGCCTGATGCCGTAGTATGCTCACTATCATGACACAGGGCATTCCCAGCTGCTGAGTAGGAATACGTGGGTTGAAACGAGTTCAAGACTTGCTCTTCTCTCAGTTCTGGTTTTTTTTGTTGTTGTTTAGTATTCATGGGGCACCTACGCACGCAGACCCCCAGAGCTGGCCTGGCGAATTCGGGAAGCATTGGCACTTTTTTTTTTAACTTGGGGACAAATAGCGTCACAGCTGGTTGGTTCACTCAACTCATTTGGCTAGAACAGAGGTCACCCTCCGGTCCCCTTTGTGGTCGGTTCAGCTTTCTGTGCAGTATCTGTGGTCAGTCACTCCATGTCCTCTCGGTGGTACAGAGTCCTTGCTGAAGCTCAGTTCCCATAGAGCTGGATAGGAAGTTGATTTATTCCCCTACTACAAACCAAAAGTATCTCTGTTTACAGAACACAGTATGTTTTTATTTGTGTAGCAGATATTCTGTCATTCTGCTGCTGTATGTTTCTCCTCTTACCTCCCACCCTTATTTTAAGAAATTAAAAATAGGATATTTATATATAAACTAGATAAACACCAGTTCAGTGCTGTTGGATGCTGGTGTGCTGTGACTTACCCCTTCCATTTTTAAACCATTCTCTAGCAATAGAGCAGCTTTTCTAGAAGCTAACTTCTCAGCAGTGATACCAATTAATTTTATTGGGTTAAATTTGCTATTACTTGGTTTCTGTACTTGTCAAAGTAGTACCTAATAGTATGCTGCATGGTGAATCACCTTTAACAAAGAGCATTGCTCATAGCCAATTTAAACGAAAGGGAGAAACAGCCATAAGCTTCTCAAAAATGTATTGTAACCAAGCACCAGTATAGCTTTTAATGGGTTATTTTAATGTCAGTAAAGTCTGGAAGAGGTGCCTTTTCAGTCTGATCTGGAGACAAAATGTCTCTTTTTAACTCCTGAGTCTGTGTGAATTTGTTAGTGAGGAACTCACCTAACAGGTGTCTTCATAACTTTTTTCATTCCAGGAGCCTGGAAACTTACTTTCTTGTTTTTATATATAACTTTCAGTGCATATTATCACTTTGCTATAATCCTGAAATCAAACTTTGATGTTAAACCAATAGATAATTTGATCACTGGAACTGCAGACTGAAAATACACGATAAATCCTTAGCAGTGATATTAATTAAATATTGGAACAAATTATCTTGAGGTATGGGCCTCTCCCACCACTTAAAGCTCCCTGTCTTCCAAAGAGGTGGGATTCAGAAATGGCTTGTTGAGACTGAGCCATATCGCTCCTTTCTTCTCACAGGACTACTCATCGTTTTATCTTAGTTTCTGTTAGATGCCCCAAGCTCTAAGAGGAGGTTTTGCTGCCACTGAACAGGTGGAACTGGCACAAGATGAAATTATGCCTTTAGAAAGTGTTCTTGGGCAGAGTCCTAAAGAGGAGATTCAGAGTTCAATTTTCACTGCATTGCTTAAAACCCGAAATATATATAAAATAGCAACAGAATTTCAGTTTTAGATAACATATTTGTTGTGCAATGTGCAAGTAGAAAATATGCTAAGACTCTTATCTCTTGGTTCTTTTTGAATGCTGCCATGGTGATGTCTGGTGCAGGCAGAACAAGAACTTGGAGAGTTGGCAAAGAAAGCTGATGTTCCAAATAAGAACTTACACTTGATATTATCTTACAGACTTCAAAGAGGATTATAAAACAAGAATATTAAAAATGTTAATAAACAAAACTACTTCATGCATGGTTGAGCTGTTTTACAGGGAATAACTCAATTTTAATAATTTCTACTATTTTTAAAGGCAGCGATGGAGAAGCCAATTAATCATCGATTGTTTGTGACAAGAATTTTGCAGGAATTTGAAAGTGACACATTCTTTCCAGAAATCAACTACAAAGACTACAAACTTCTCACAGAGTAAGTATCAAGATGCGTAGTGGTCTTGTGTTCAGATGGAAGACTTAATATTCTACTTTGAATGTGTAAGGGTCCTATTAAAGCCATGTTCTCTTTTGAGTTAGAGGTGCTTTTCACTGTATTTTTCCCCGGTCATATTGTACTTGGAACCTGGAATTGCACCACACTCAGCACAGAGAGGGTGTTGGAACTTGTTGTGTTCTTCAACCTCCCTATCATCTTTACAGTAAAGAATTGCTTTTGCCAGTTTGCTTGAAAAATAACTTTCTTCATGCTTCTTGTTTTAGAATTACTCAAATATTTACTAAACTTCATAACTCTCCGTATGTTGTTATTCAACAGTATTTAGCCCCTTTGATAAATTGCCGAAGACAAATTAAATGGGTTTGAGCAGGGAGGGTTGAGCCTTTATAGATTTCTAGATAACTTTCTGCCATTTGCTGTGGTTTCTTCTGTGTGATCCTTGTCATATTCCAGTCATACTGGAATATGTGACCTCTCCAACAAGATTACGAGAGGTTTTGTGACCTCTCCAACGAGATTACGAGAGGTTTTGTGACCTCTCCAACGAGATTACATCCAACAGGCGGTAGGGAGGCAGCAAAAATTCAAACATCTGCCTAGAGAACTAGCAAGGAAAGGACCTCTTCCTCTTCTTGCTTCTCCCATTTTGGTTCCCAGCTGGTTACAGACCAGCAATGGAAGAATAGAAAGTATGGCAAGTCAAGCTCTCTGCGTAGGGCACAGGAATGGATTAGCGCTGAAGTGGGGGAGAATAGGCAGAGGCAGGAAAGAAGGATGCAGGAGAGATGAGCAAGGTGAGTGGGGACGAGGAGTCACCTTTTTCAACTCTTAACATGTTCTGAACTGCACTCAACATGAGCCCACTTTAGTATCCTGCTGTCTGACCCAAAGCTCTCCTCTCTCCCTCTTGGCTGTTTCTCAGTTATACATTGGTTTGGGCCACTGCACTGAAATCAGAAGTTGGCCTTAAAACATGAATTTATAAAATAGCAGATAATTCCCTCACTAACGTGGAAACCTCATAGAGTCAAACCTAGCAAATAAAAATAAAATTTCTTTCTCCCTCAGAGTCAACATTGCAGATAAAAAATCCTTACTGTGTCACAGGGAGCTGAAGAGATTTTTGAAAGTGTCTATTAATAAAACCTATTTTAGTAAATCTGGAATATAGAGGAACACTTTGAATGGCAGCAGTCAGCTGCTTTTAAGAAGCTGTAGTGGACTTGTAAGAAACCTTTATCGTACCATTTCCTCTAAACCATCTGAGCAAAGCAAGAAAACCCAGAAGTGTTCTGTATCTTTTCTACTTTTGCAGACATTTTAAATAACGTGTTGGAGGCTTTAATAAAAATGTTGGGGTTTTTTGATCAAGCCAAAAAGGTGGGGTTTTTTTTTTTTGCATCAGAGTATGCTTTCTTGATTTAGAAAGATGTGCGTACAAGTTGCTGATAGTAGTTAATGTGATTCCTACAAATAGTTTGTGCTTAGTATGGCTATTGTAAAGATGGTATTTTCATCTCCTTTTTCAAACAACTGTCTTTTCTAATTGATTGGATAAATTACGGGTGACTCATAATGATATTTTTATCTACCTGTTGGCTTTTGCTTTGTCTTCTCCCCTCTGCAGGTACCCAGGTGTCCCTGCTGATATCCAAGAAGAGAATGGCATCCAGTACAAATTTGAAGTGTATGAAAAAGCTGTCTTGGCACAATAAATGAGGCTTGTGGTACTTCTGTGTAAGGGCAGGCGTTTTAAATAATGAAGTCTTACTGAGTATGAATATGTATTAAATTATTGAGAGAAAACCCTGCTTGATAATACAATACCTCAGTAGTGAATGATTCCAAAAAACACACCCCACACTCTGAATGTACGCCTTGCGGTGGAAATATGAGGGTGGTGAGCAGCATGAAGGAGGTAGCTCTAAGGAATGCCGCAGCTAGGGTTGCATGAGACCTTGTGTTGGTCTTTACAGTCCATGGCAGCATCCCTGACAACTCCATGAGTAATGAGAGGCATTAGACTGGGTCAGAACCTTTCTACCTAAACAAAGGGTTTGAGTATCTACTGGTTCAGAACGTCCAACACTAAGAAAGTGTCAGAACTCCTGAGTTTGACTGGGATGGTGTATATTTTTGTAACAATACTGGTGTGGAGGAAAAGGTAAGCAGGCATAGCAAGAGAAGTGGCGTCTGGAAATCTCAGGCAGCAGTTGAGACATACATTGATCCTTCCTGGAAGTCCTGGGTACAGAGCCTACTTCAGACTTTTTGGCTGAAAACACTGACCTAAAAATTAATCTGAGAAAGAATCTTTAACATTTCCATTAACTTCACACCCATGTAAAGGCTTGCTGCTCTTATAAAAAGTTGCTATGTCAGTTTGACCGTGACTGCTTTGCAGCACAAGAACATAAACACTGCTTTCTTAACAGAAGCTGTGTTCTTGTGTCCCTTCTAAATGTTGTCAGTGCAGATGCAGAGTGTTAATTTGTCAGTGTGATTTTGAATAGTCTGTGTGGCATACAAATACGGATTATAAGCAGGTAGTGGGGTCCTGTTTCCGCTTTCATTAAATATAGCCAGTATAATAATGTGTTGCCTTACAGTTCCCTAAAAATAGCAATATACTGGTAGTGTAGTAACACTGCGATTCTAATGGCGTACAATGCCAGCTGTTGACCAAAGTTTGATATTGCCAGTGTTACCACAGCGTGACCAGGAATGTTAGCGTGTTACTGTGTCCTGACTGTGGGGAGTTTGCCAGACGGCAGAGGTCACCATATACGAGGTGTCACAGAGAGGAGCTGGGACGTACCGTGGTGCCCGTCTCTGCTTCCCTGGGCTGCTGCTGCCACCCTGAGAGGGAGAGGGAGAGGGAGCCCTGCCTCCCTTTCACTGCAGATCAGTCTGGGGCCAGAGGACTGAAAACAGCAGGCCCGGTTCTGACAGCAGGGAGGGTGGCGCTGGCCATCAGCAGATTTTGCATGTTGTAACTGCACGGAGGAGTGTAACAGCACCCGGTTTTCTAAAATTAAACCTTAATTTCCTTGCTTTTGAAAAACCAGACCTCTTTGATAAGAGAAAAACATTTAGGATTATCATCTATGAACACCTCTTGAATTTTCCATGGCAATTTTGCAACACTTAACTCATGAAAAAGATAATTTTGGCAGCATCTTTTCTGGGTTGTCTCTTTTCTCTGTGTTCCTTTTGAATTCTTAAAAATGTAAGTACTTCCCTGTGTTGGTCTTCCTCCAGGTGTGCTGACTTTACATCATTTGACAAAGATTAAAGCAGCAAAGTTATATTTGCTTGGGTAATACGGCAAAAATTCTCCGGAGTTTTAGTTTGCCAACACGTTGTGGAAGGGAAGGAAAAAGACTGTTACCAAGGGGATGGTATTTTTTTAAAAACTGTAAGTCACAGTGACCCTGGCAAGAGAAAGTAATCTCTCCAAAGCATTTAATTTGTACCAGTTAGTATCAAAAAGGAGGTCGCTGTTGAGAGCTGCGCGCAGCTACTCTGCAGAGTACTGTGTTTAATGGCAAGTGACATTTGTTAAAAGTGGAAGCAAAGACTTCATGCGATGCTGGATTTACACCGTGCTGCTGATGCGAACATATGTTAGAGAGTTTCTGCCTCAGCATACGTTTGCAGGAGATAGATACGGTTCCCTGGGGGCAACATGTTTTGTAGCGCCACTTCGGTTGCAAAGAACTTTTAACTTGGATGCAAACAAGCCTACTGGGAACATAAATAGTTACTCTGACTCTTTGTGAACTGACTTAGTCCCCTCCAGATTTAACTAACTATGTTCATTTGTCAAATTTCCACAACAAATTAAGTCAATTTATGATTCGTGGAAATGAGAACTTTTGAAATAACACAGCAGTTTCCTACTGGAAACTTTTCAGGACGTATTAATGATGCAGTTTTTTCAGTGTGCCACTCTGCCAAAAACATGAGGTTTTGTTTGTTTTGGGTTTTGTTTTAATAAAAGCACTGCATTTGGACAGCACCTTTGGTGTCAGAGCTTTTCAAGATGCCGTACAGATTCCAGTCGAGAATTAGGAAGATGCATTTGGTGGCGGTGAAGTTGGGTCCCAGAGAAGTATGTTCATCCTAATTCTGGGCGTACCAGCCTCTGCAAGGTTAGATGCTTCCTGCTTCAAGAAGATGGATAGGCAGAAGGGTATGAGTCCGTGTGTTCAGGAATCACGTACAAAGACTGTTTGCTGACAGATGTATTGTTTCCAGAGGGTGGTTACTTTACATGTTTTTTTTTAAGTCTGTGCTCTTTTTAAAGATAACCTGAGATAGTCCAAAAACTGAGACAAGAAAGCAGGTTGCTCTCCTCTAAAGGATGGAGTTACCAGGTGGAATTTTTAAGGGGCCGTTTTCGAAGGCGATGCTCTGCTGAGTGACAGGCTGGTTGAAAAAGCAACAGATACAACATAAATTTTCTGTTCACCTAAATTGCAGCTGTTGCACCTGGCACCTCCCCGTTTGTATTTCCCAAAGGAAAATATAAATATTGTACCCTACAGCTTGAAGGGAAAAATCCTTTATTCCAAATACAACTTTGCCACGTTTTGTTTACTCCCGTACCTTACTGATGTATGATTCTGTGAAATGCCATAGATTCTCATTATGTCTAGTACAGGGGGAAATGTCATGTTTTTCCCCAGTTCCATGCAGCTAAGTGCAATGAATAGCATAGTGAGTGACAATATAATTACCAATCACCAAGAAAAGTATAGTACAGATATAATTTAATCCCCCTCATTCAAGCTTTCCCAGGAACAAAGTGTTCTAAACAGATTAAAAATTTAATTTCTAAGGATAATACTAGTTTTAACAAGATAGCTAAAACCAGAGGGTCTGCATAAGAAGTGAAAAACAAACCATTAATGTTTCTGCTGCTTGTCTATTACTCATTTTCTCTCTTACCTGGCAGTGGGCATCAATTTCCATTTGGCAGTAGAAAGCTGATGTTTTCAGTAGCGTTATGGCTGCAGTGTATTCAAGGACAGAATCGGGAACATTCCAACAACAGCACTGTCATGGAGAGCAATCCATGAAGAAGAAAGGTACACTCGACATAATGTGGGTTTCCTAATTTAGCAAACAGAATATTATTAGTATATATACAGAACACCGGTGAGAAAACAGGAAAGGGAAAATGACAGTGATTAGTTTATGCATGTTATCTGAGGAGAGCATCAGGAGTACTTGACATGAGATCTTAATTGGGGCCGGGCAACCATGTTGTCTTCATCAGGCTACAGCTAATTTGCCAAGGGCTTAAACCTAAAACCAAACTAATTCTGAGTAGTTTAAAAGCTGTGCTAACAGAAGAGGAAGATCTGAGCAGGCAGCAGCTGATTGGGAGAGGGGAGAAGCTGTGGGAAGGTTTGTTTGTTAATCAGTGCAGAAAACGAGGTGACTAGAGGTGACAAATGAGGCAAAGCTTGGTTAAGTATGAAACTGGGAGATACTTCACTCGTTACTGAGTTGTGCATTAGCTGTCTCTGCTTGCCCAGGAGGGCTGTGGGAAGGAAGGCTACCAAGTCAGGGTGGGCTGACAAAAATCTTCTGAAGTAGCAGGTCCTGGAACAAAAGAGTGGAAATGGAGAAAGCGAGGTGAGAAGAGGAAACTGATGTTTCCTAGAAGGATTACTCAGTTTCTTGTGTGAGTTTGCCCTGTAACTATAATTACAAACTGCTGCCGGGTGTAACACTTGTAAGGTGCTGTGATGAAATTTCATTTGTGAAGGGTGGGACCTGATGGGAACATTTGTTCAGCGTGACCTGAACAGGCTGGAGAGCTGGGCAGAGAAGAACCTAATGAGATTCAGCAAGGTCAAATGTAGGGTCCTGCACCTGGGGAGGAAGAACTCCAGGCACCAATATAGGTTTAGGGGTGGATCTTCTGGGAAGTACCACTGAGGAAAAGGATCTGGGAGTCCTGGTGGATGGCAGGCTCTCCATGAGCCAGCAATGTGCCCTTGT
>KZ506902.1:65643-79854 GCA_002844005.1 Limosa lapponica baueri | reverse complement strand
TTCAGCACCAAAGCGTACTTGTGATCTGTGCAATAAATACAGATTAAGATCTCAATCATTCACAAATGAGGCAAATGGGGGGAAACTGCCAACACCCAAAAAAAAAAAAATTTCTTTTTCAATTATCCAGAAATTTGAAGTAAACAGAAAAAAGTATTTTAGTGTTGGCATTTTTTTCCCCAATGATACTGAATAAGACCTATGACATAGGAGTGCTGTCAAGGCTTTTGCATCTTTTTTTCCAGATACATTTTTCTGTAGGTCCGAAACATCTCCTTTGAGTCTTTGATTGGAATGTGAGGAGCCTCACCATCTCCATCCAGGATCTGTATAGCTGTATCAAGTGGAATACTGTCCTCAGCTGAAAGACAGAGAAGCAGGTTAAAGCAAAAGTCCAAGAGTCTCAAATGATTTTACTCCTTATGCATGTGGTACTTAAGGCCACCCACTGTCAAAAAGGATGCCACAAACTTCCTTCCTAAAGCACCTGACACCTCAGATTTAAATCAATCTCCAATTCACCTTTAAGCACCAAATGGTTATTTGGCTGTTTTCGTAGAAGAGATTTCTCAAGAATATGAAGAAAGGTGTGAATGTAAATGCGCATTTGTGACAGTAAGAGAAGAAACAAGCGGGCTAAAAGAATGGCAAGACACCAATAGGCAAGGACACATTCAACAGCAATAAAGGATGTAAACATTACAAAATCCGTTGCTTGCATAAAGACCACAACACAGATAACTTGCCGGAAGAGAACTTGCACTCTGATAAGAGGAGGATGGCAACAAGGTTATAGCATGCTGAATGCACCATTTTACTTCCCATTAGACCAGTAGCAAAACAAGACTATAGCTAGAAAGATACCAAAAGCAAAGAAACAAAGACAGCATGGAGCAACCTCGCCCAAGATTTACAAAGGATGAAACAACCAAGATCCTGAGATGAAAGATGCTGCTGTTGTAACTGTTGACTCCTAAGCGGTAAAAAAGACCATCCAAAAAGAAATTTGCCAATCAAGAGAAACAAGGAAGATGTAGTTGTGGCACCACTTTTCCTCTGTGTGTCATACAAATAATCCTGTCCAGACTACTGGGACACACAGGTCCCAGTGCTGTCCAAAAAGCGGATTTGTTGCCTGGTGTGCAATGAACCAATTCTCACACACAGGAGAGAGACTGCTTTTTATTCAGGCCTGGGTGCTTGGTAGATTTCCACAAGTCAAGCACACGCCATGTTGGTTTCCTCCTTATATTTATACACAAATGTTACAAGGTGGTACACTCCCAGTTACAATGATTGGTAATTTAAATATAACATCTGCTGTGCCATTCTCTTCAATCACTGGGCCTCCATAGAACAAGGGTCTTCACCTGGGCAAGGGTCTTCTCGACCTGTGGGTGTATGTTTTAGTATTATAATGAAGACAGTTCAGTTAAGGACGCCTGGACTTCAGTTTTCACTGCCAAATTGGCATTGTTTGGAGAAACACCTTGATTAGATGTTAATTTAAGGTCTTCGTGTACCAGGTGGACCAAATAATTATGCTACAGATGTTCCTTCCAACAATTTCCTTTGATCCACTCCTTAGCAACTATCTACAATCATCCTTAATCAAGCTTTACGCACTGGCTCCATAGTTGACTACAGAGCCATGGTTTAACTTTAAATTTGATGATAGATATCACCGGTACTTGTGAGCACAGGTGTATGTACAGACAGCATCAGCTTACTGTGAAAACCAAATAAAAAAAAAATCACTTTCTGTTTCTGTAGTCTCACACTAGATTTTGTTACACCACTTCCTCCATTTTAAAGTTGCAAAGAGCGAACTTGGTCTTTACCTACAGTTCAAACCCGATTCAATTCAACTGCACGTACATATGCAGGAAAATTCCAATCTTCAACAACATATTCTTACAACAACAAAAATCTCCACAAATCTTTCAAACTCATATGTCTACTCTACAGTATCCATTTCAGCAACAGAGCTAGTCAAGAATAAGTTAAAATACCTTATTAAGATTTGCTACTGTAAAGGAACACTTAAGTCCAAGCAAAGAGTATTTAACTTATATTTCAAAACAGATAATCAGAAGTCATTTCACCTGCAGAGATCTCTTCCAGCTTTTTTTGCTTCACTGGATCACATTTTAGCCAATCTTCTTTTTTACTCTTGACACCTAAAGAGAAAACTTTAAAAATGTTTTTGAGGTTCTTATATCACAAGTTTTCATCACTAATCAGCATCAAATTTTAACGTATACTAGAACAGGCAAAAGGAAATACCCTTTAGGTGTGAAAATGACTGCAAGGACCGGTATGTACAAGTAAAGATTTTATTTAAAATCAAATATGGCATTTGACACAAATATGCTTCAAAACACACCACCTAAAATGTCAAAAGATTGGGGATAGGGAAGAAGAGGAGGAAAAAAGGCAGCTTAAAGCTGCCTTGGCAAAGATTACAGAGATCGTGTGCACAATATTCCTGGCCCAAGACCCCTCTCTTCCTCAACGTTGGAAAAGATCTCTCCTTTCACTGTCTACCCAGCCAGATTTATAAACAACCAGGTGAACACTGAATACAAATGAGATCACCTTTGGTAACCATCTGCTTCCTACGAACAAGCCAAGCTATCTTCTACAGGTAGGCTAAAGAGCTACTTGAAGTTACTTGAAATGGCCATGCTCTAAACTAACTTTATTCTGTAAAATTTAAGGAAAAGGAATAAAACATTAAATTGAAGGAAAAGTCAGTCTCATGTTCTTTTTCAGCTCGACATACAGGTACAGCCTGTCAAAAAGCTAGCTAAGTTATTTCAGTCTTTAGGGTCCCATGTTCTCACTGCCTGTAGTTTTGTGTAACATGAATTTAAAAAGGAGTATACACTTTTTACTTGCATATTAATTTACTTAAAAATTAATAATCAAGATAGCATCATACCTGCCACAACGGCTTTCTCTCTCTCTGGGGAATTCTTTGCAGCTGAGCTTTCTTCATCAGTGGTTGGATTTCTGAACAGTATCTCTGGACACAGCTTAAATTCAAGTACTTCCTGTTTGCATGATTTCTCAGCTTCTAAGACAGAAGCATCTCTTTTCAGATCTGGGCTGTTCTGTGACACTTTGGCCTTTAGATGCCAGACGGGTCTGACAGGTGATGTCTCCAGTTTTGTCAGATATATGCGTTCCTGTGCCGTACGTTTAAATGCAACTCTGTTCAGGTAGTGTTTTTTCGGTTCCTTTTGAAGATGCAATTTCAATCTGTTATTTCTTCTATTTAAGTATAGCAGGTTTTTATCAGGAAACATTTTCTCAGAGCACTTGTCTTTGTTTTGACCGTCAAGACGCCTCTCTTTGTTGGAAAAGTAGTTTTTAGAGATGGTAGAAGGTTGAGGTCTTTTTCTCTGTAGTTTAAGCACAGAGCGATCTGCTAATGAACTCTTTGATTTCCAGCCATTTTCTCCATTCAATTTTTTAGCTTTATCAGTATTTATCATGCAATTATGTGAAAGCTGCTTGGAATTCTTTGCTTCAGATTGTTTCAGTTTTTCCTCTTCCACTTTTGTTCTCTTAGGGTCTCTCTTCCCAATAATATTTTCCTTCCTCTTCCGTTTGTACAACTGGTCCTGTGAAGAATGAACTTTCATAGATCTATGTTGAGAGTATTTCTGGTTTCTTGACTTTAAGTCTACAGTGCCCGAATTTGGGAACTTTATAGCGTCAGCACAATAATTATTCAGCCTTTTATGTTCTACTTCTGCTGATAATTTGGCTTTCTCTTTGATGTTAACTCCTACATCTTGCCCAAGTATCTCCTTTTGTTTCCTACAGTTCTGTTCTTCAGCTGAGTTCTCTTCACAAGTTTTAATTTTTTGTCCGCGATTAACTTTAGCATGCTTAATTTCAACAGTTCCTGACTTGGTAAATTTGTGAACATCTGTTTTGAATTTCATGGCCAAACCTGTCTTGATTTTATCTTTTGAACAGGACGCCATTTTGAAAACTCTCTCTTTCTTTTTGGATAACATTGTCATGTTGTCTGCATCTGTATGACCAGCTTTCTCTGACAACTCCTCTGAGACTGTCTGTTCTTTTTTGTCAGAATGAAAGTCTTTGCCTAACAATGGGGTTCCTCTGTCGACCTGCACCTCTTCCTTCCAGCTGCTCCTTTTAGATTTATCAACATCCTGTTTTTCAGAGGAATTAAGTGGTCCAGTTTTTTCCTGTTGTGTTTTAAGTGGTTTGTACTCATTATTCACCTTTAGTCTAGCATCTTTGTTCATTACAGAACTGTATTTGCAACTATCTTTTTTATTTTTGCTAACGCTGTTTGGGATTTTTTCAGAAATTGGCAGGTTTTCCATTGTGCAGTTCTTCATTACAGCATCAGATTTACTGTTGTTTTCCTGTATTTCTGCAGCATTAGTATTTTCAGCTTTTGAAAACTGAGCATCATTTTTCTCTGAACCAGACGTTTCAATTTTACAGGGGTAGTGTGGCATTGCACATGCTCCAGATAAAGACTGTTCTTTAATGAGTTGGTTATTTATTTTTTTTCCAGGGTTGGAGGCATTTTGTGTCTTTTTTTTTTTCTCGCATAGACTCTGGCTAGGCTGAATATTGCCTTCAAGGTTCTCCTTCTCAGCTGAAGCCTTTTCTGACTGTTGACTCACTACTGTCTTGCTGTCACCAGAGGAACACCGGTTGTGTTCAGGCAACAGTTCTTGCATCTGATCAGAGCTTAACACTTCAATTTTTATCTGATCTACTGGGTCCTTCAAATGACAATTCTTATCACAAATTTGAGTTTCTTTTTGAGGTTGATTCTCCGTCCGCTCAGCCACAGAATCATTTTGTACTGGTTCTTTTGTTAGCATATCAGCACCTTCAATGCCATATGGAAACTCTTTCATTAGTTCAGACAGCTGATTGTTTAGACATTTAATAGGTTCTGCTCCAAATAGGTTCATCTCTTTTTCTGTACTGTTTTTACTGGACATGCAATTTTCTGTACTGTTGTCTCTTGCAATAGCTAAAGCACTTTTTTCAGGAGTTACACTGATCGAGAGATCTAGCGAATTTTGAGCTAACTCCTGGTTTATACTAGCAAGAATTTCCAAGTCATTTTCAGGATGCTTGAAAGATGCATTGAATGGCATTTTTTGTTCTGAGGTAGAAACTGTTTTAAGAGGATTGCCACTGCTTTCTTTCTCCAAATGACTAGTTGTGATACCATCCAAAATCTTTCCTGCTTTACTTGTGCAGCTTGAAGATCCTTCCAACATATTTTGCAGCAAGCTGTTTCTTTGGGCAGCGTTATTGCTCAGCTCATTTTTATCCAAGTCTAGCCATGGCTCCTTTTGCCTTGGGTCAGATGCATTTCCTTCTGATGAGGTACCACTTAACACCTGTGCCTCAAGGACTGATCTGAAGATACTTGCTATTTGTGGATTATAAGATGTATCACCTTCAACAAGAGAACATACACTAGATATACAAAACATCTGTTCTTCCAACGTGGCTGTGGATGTATCTTCTGTCTCTAACACACCTTGCTTGTCATTATGGTCTCTTACACCTTCTTGAAAGATTTGACTAGAAAATTTTATGTCCGATTCAGGAAGAGCAGGCTTGTTTTGTAATCCAAGCTGCAGATTTTCTCTGGCATCTTGTGCTGATTGACTAACTTTCCTTTGGTTTTCATCACAAGAACCATTTGCACTCACGCTGTTTTTTACATTTCCATCAGCTAATTTGGTCTGTTGCAATTGTGAGTCCACTTTCTGTACCAGAACACAATCACTGGGTGACAATCGAACAGTTTCTATTGTTTCTTTATTGGTATTTATCATAATTAAACTATTTTTCACCTCTTCTTGCAAGCTACATGTGCTTCTTGAGTCAATCACTGGGTAGGTTTTATCTGCAGATGTTGGACGTTTGTCCACCTGCTCGCTCTGTGTTCTCTGTTCAGAAAGTACTAAAGGAGAGACAACTGCAACTTGGAGTTCAAAACTTTTTATCGAATTACAATTCAATGTATCAAGTTTTTGTCCTACAGAATTAGTTGTTACAGGCAAAACTGCTTCATCTGTAATAACCTGAACATTATTTTGTTCTCTATTTTTTGTGGTTTGGCTGTAAGATGAAATCTGATTTGCTGTGGAGCTTTCATTTGACTGGCTATTTTGCACACTTACAGATTCTGACGGATGCTTTCTCCACAAGTCCAGGCATGCAGTTAGCTCTTCCGCAGAGTAACTATAATTGCTCTGTTTAAGAGATGTATTTTCAGCAAATGGTGTTTTTTTCTGAGCTACATCACTCTGAAATTTAGCTTCACCAGATTTGGTTGTTTCTGATACATGAGAGTTTGTGTGAACCGTACATGCCTGCTCACCCTTCGAACTTTCTACCTTCTTCTTACTAGTGTCTTTTGGCAAGCTTCCATCCAAGACAGATATATCTGCCAGCGGTTTTTCACTACACAGGAGACTAGTTAGTATTTTATCAGCAGTAGCACCAGCTGTCTTCTCTTTCAATACATTTGTGCTGCTCAATACAAACTGAAGAAACGATGAGGCCTTGGGGTTGGCTGGCACATTCTTTGATGCAGTTTTAATAGAGCTATCCACTTGATTATAACACAAAGCATTGTTCAAGGATGTCACAGGTTTTTGAGAAGAGGCCAAGGCATCTGCATTGCTTTGTTCTGAGATGGGAGCGCTCACAGGATTATTTAGTTGAGCTGGGAGCTTGCTCTGAGGGGGAACAGGTGCAGAGCTTGATGGAGGGCTTCCCTGCTCCACCTGAGGGTTACTTTGAGTGACCTCTAATCCTCTGTTATCAGCAGTGGTTATGTTTTTGTCATTTCTTTCTTCAGGTGAAGAGTTAAGTATTTGACTCTCTCTCCTGGTTGTTTCAGACGGCGAAGATGGTACATTTTGGCTGGGCACCCATGGAACACAATTAGCAATAGTACTTTGATAACTTGGAGGAAGTGTGGGAGTACTTTTGTCAAGTCTTGAAGCTGCAAAGAGTTTTCTTTTATAACGATGCATCCTTTCAAGCAGGACACATTTTCTTTTAATAGTGAGCAGCTTTTGAGCTTCCCAAGCTAGCGAGTCCTTTGTAATTGTTCTTCCATCTGCTGCTGCTGAAGAAGTTTGAGCATTACCAGGTCCACTCACTAAACTACTAGTCTGGCTTTCTTGAACTGAAGCAGGATCACTCAGTGGCTTTGAAGCACCCATCGAAGATAGAGTTTCCATTTCTTGCACAATATCATACAGTTCTTTGCAAATACCAGAGGATGGCACAGACATTCCATTAAAAGGCTGATTTGCTGTCACATTGCCGCTTGAATTACAGGCACTCCTAACTGTTTGACTGACTTCTCCAGATTGCTGTTTCTGACAGTGTTGCTGAACACTGTTAGAACCAGAAGCGCTTTTTGGATCTGATGGGTGCCTCTGTTGGCCAAGGGTGTACCCATTAGGCACATTTTGAACTGCCTGTGGTACACCTATTGAAGATTGTGCTGCAGCTCTTGAACCACTGTTGGCAGGCAACAAAGACGGTGCAGAATATCCGCTAGGAGCTTCTGATCCCACCTGACCTGGTCGATAATGTAGCAGCTGTAGATTTGCTGCATTATTGTGATCCAGTGAGTGTGAAATTTTAAACTGAGGGTTGGGATGATATATTTGGGTTTGGACATGTTGCCCAGATGTACCAAAAGGCACAGAATCATTCCGGGAATTAATGTTACTTTGATACAATACCGCAGTTCTCATAGAATTATGCTGTGGTATTTGTGGCTGCACAGTGTAACTGTTAGTGGTGACATACTGAGGTTCCCGAAGTGCATTCCTCACATTATTGCCAGCACTCATTTGAGAAGATGGGGGAGGTAACTTTCTATGGGAGTAACTGCAGGCATTAGAGATTGGCCAAGAAGTCTGAGTCATCTCTGCCCGCAGCCGAGATGTCTGATTGGGAGGTTTTGAAGCTATTGGTACATAAGACGGCAGATGTCTATCAACTGAGTACTTCGAGACAAAAAAATCATTACCAGCTACAGATGCTCCTGGTAAGGCTTGATCTGAAGTTTTGAATCCTTCAGCATTTACAAGAGGAAAGGCAACAGTGCTAGCTGGCAGATACGCCATTTGGTTATTTCCAGCATAAGTGCATGTGTTTTTAGAGGAGTAGGCATTTGTCTGAGGAAAAGTATGTCCATTAGAGAACAACTGACTGTAATGTGCTTCTTCACTTTGCAGGTTGTTTTTTGCATCAGCATTCTGAGGTGGTTTTACATTCCAGTCCATCTTTTCTTGATTTCTTTTTCTTCAGCCAAAAACCAAAATGCTAAAAAAAAAAAAAATAAAATCAAATTTTAATCTTTTGATCAAAACTGATTTCACTTACCACAAAGTGATTTAGAATGCATTATGAACAGAACAGTTGGAACTTAAATTGCTAGGTAGAAAAGCAACCCCATCGGCACATCCCACAGACATCAATGTTGTCAATGTCAAGTTGCATAAATTACTTCCCAGAACACAGTTAAGGTACAAAAAGACAGAGCAACAACTAACAATTATAATTGACTGTGTAATTGACAATTGACTGTCTAATGAATAACAAAATCCTCACATTTTTCTGCTCATTCTATTGTCATCTTACTTTTTAATGATATATTGCTATATATACCTTATCCAAAAAACAACGGAAAAAAACCAGTGTATTTGTGCAACATGATACAATAAGCAATGCTTAAGAGCTGAGGATAAGAAGCAACTACAGAACATAACAAATGGCAGAGTTTTCATATAACACAACTGGATTTCAGTTATATATTCAAATACAACAAAAGAATGGAGAAAATAAATTTGGGTTCAGTAAAGACCTCTCATAATAATGTGACCCACTTGTTTCTATTTTTACATCTCATTTGCTCTTCCCTGACACTGTGGGCACTTACTAATTTTTTGAGAAACGCAAGTCTGTGACTCCAGCTAACAGCGCATGTAGCTACAACCAAACCACCCCTAATTCTGTTCAGTAGCATTGACTTACTCAGCATGAAGCATGGAGATGACATCATTGCCTCTGCTGTTGCAGTTAAGCGCACCTCCAGGAGGTACAAAGTCACACATCTCTAACTCTTCATGTTTTATATTCCAGAATTCACACTGATTACTAACAAGCCCAAATGAGTGAGCATGTTACTTCTGAATAACCTCTGGAAAGTTGTTAGAGACAACATCTTCAAAGTCAAACACTATTTCAGTTTTCAAAAATGGAAAAGTGCAAGAAACCCAGGACAACCTACAAGCATGAATGCTGTTTGCATCTCGGTAAGTTCCTTTCAGTACGGTCAAACCCACCTAGGGCAGAACAAACACCTCACTTTCAAAGATAGCTCTATCTTCCTTCACTCTCTCTTTTACTTTCTCTGCTCTGAAAGGACACCAGTAACAGAAGAAAAGGAAACAAAGCCGCATATGAAATTCATAAAAAACCAACAACATTAGTAATAAGGCAATACTTATAGTGATGCAGGAATCTTAAATGAGAAAACAGGCTTTTGCATCCAAGCTAAAGATTTCAGACTGCTAATATTTTACTGGGTATTTCCTGAAAAATAATCAGGGGATAAAACAATCATGCCCTTGAATTAGATAGTTGCTGAAGAAATTTAAGACATTTATATGTTCCAGAAACATGACTGAGATAGGAAAACAAGACTAAGATGTCAACTAGTAGTCATTGTAAAATCCTTGCTAAACAGAGGAGAACCTTTGACTACATGCAACACACAACTTAGCCAGGAGTAAAATCCAATTCTTACCACTGTCAAGGCCATAGAAGTTGAGTACAACCTTAGTTCATCATCACCATCATTATTAGCTGGATTAAGAAAACTAAGTTTGCAACTGTGATCACAGCCTTAAATTTTTTTATTACTTTTATACAACAAAATATGCTACTTTAAGAAGTGATATTTAGCAGAAAGTGCTTGTCTTAGGAGGAACACTTGAGAAGATCAGTATCAGTACAAGACCCTGAAAGAGTAGGCTATTCCTCACATACGCCTGCTTCACTCCTTCACCTGCTTCTTTCTCACCTTGAGCACAAGACTCAGATATTATCAGCGACTATTACACAGGCAACTGCCAATTCTTCATTGATGGTGCAGAGTGGGAAAGAAGAGACCTTGAGGCTGTGCAAGCACTGCTCAATGTCACGACCCTCTCAGAGGAGCGGGGTGAGTGACTCAGATTTGCAAATCCCCTGCAGCACGGACTAAGGCGAGACAACTCTCAAGGTCCATATACATTTATTAGATTCCCACAGTGATTAACGTATGTGTTAACTAGGTCCACAATAACTGGTGAGTTTTTTTCAGAAATTGTGAATTCTCAAATGACTGAAACTGAAAAAGCAGAGGTGTGGAAAGAGCATAGGCATCAGTCCTGGCATTGCACAGCCAGGTCACGAAGACCACACTTTCCCCTACTGAGTCACATAAGGAAGGGGTGGAAATGTGGGGTCAGTGTTGTATTACACAGTATTTCTGAGCAAGCAAAGGAAAGAAGCGGCACAGAAGGGAGCAGAGGTAGGATGCGATGCCTGGTCGGCAAGTCCCAACATTGCTTTTGTGACTCAACAATAAGCACAGGGCAGGACAGTCCGACCAGAAAATTTTAATTCCCCAGGCCCCTTGGCTGGTCAAGTCACTCATCTGAAGCAGCCCTGCCCTGCTTTCTGCTGGTCTGCCTGATAACCATGCTCACGCAAGCCTTCGCAAACACCAATTGGATTAAGTTGGATTTACTGAATTAAGTTTAGCCCAGTATTAGTGAATTACTGGATTTACTGTAATTTTGACCCAGATAAGTGTACTACTGATTGATATTTGTTACTATTATTGTGAGATAAACAGTTTATCCCTAAAGCTGTTGGTCTGATGTCTGTTACCATATCCTGAATTTGCACCCCTACTAGGCTGCCTCAAACCCCTCCATTTCATAGAATGGTCTAGGTTGGAAGGGACCTTTCAGATCATCAAGTCCAACCATCAACCTAACACTGAAACAAAAAAAAACCACATCACTTAACCTTATCACTAAGCACCAGGTATACCCATCTTTTAAATACTGCCAGGGATGATGATTCCCCCACTTCTCTGGGCAGCCTGTTCCAATGCCTGATAACCCTTTTGGTGTAGAAATTTGGCAGAACTGGGATTGTGACTGGCCCCAGCCTTGCAGTAGGTGCCTGAACTGCCTGTTTTGGGCTCTTGCCCTGCCTGTGGGCACCAGATTATCTTACAGAGGGAACTACCTGTTCCCTTCCCTTTGCTACTTTGATTAGAGAAAGTCAGAAAGACAAAAGCATGAAGGCAAAGTTACCCTGACTATTTCTCTTAGCTCATGGTCTTCGAAATACTGATCATCATTAGAATGCAGCTGAAGCCCAAGTTGTCTCCCTACAGAACGGGGTATCTCAAGCCCAGCGGGACACTTGGGCCAGGATAGATAAGACTCTTGCCGCTGCCTGTGTTAGAAGCCTTCAGGTGACTGTGGAGAAATGGTGGCAGTATCTGCCTGGGAAAAACTTGACAGGTGGCTGGAAGCTGCAGAAAAGGGAGTTTCTGAAACAAAAATACATAAAGCTTTGATCAAGACAACTGGGACAGAAATATTTGGTTCAATTTGACTTCAGGCAATTATATGTCAAACTCTTCTCTTCTTGAAGCCTGACCAGACTTACAAATCAGACCAACTATTAAAACTGAGTATGATGCTAATGGAGGCATTGCAACTGTGTCTCTATGTGCTCTTTCACAGGCACAGGCCTAGCCAAATCAAGCAAACACTTTCACACATCTATTACTGTGGGTTATTTAACCTGTCTTGCAAATACATCACGTGACAGGGAGCTACCATCTGAATTTCAGAATCAGAAGCCTGCACTCTTGATATAAACTGGCCAATGGTACTTAAGCCAAGCACGTGGTTTCCAATTGGAACAATTTATCATGCTCTAGCAAGACCACAACGCTGACTTGTTTGATGCTGAGACAGAAGAGAATCCCTGGTCAAACAGTGTAAAACCCTGAGGGCCATTGTCAAACCCAAACCTGGAACAACCATAGCTATGGCCATTTCTTTCAGAACAGCCTTACCCTTTATTCCACTGTATGCACCAGGACGTATTTACAGGTTGATTATATTGCAGGATGTTGGTTGCTCATCCCCAAGGCCCCAGATCTGTTGAACCCCAAGTATCAATAGGAAAATCTACCCAAATTTTCTTAAGTCTGATCAGGATACTAATAATCAGTTCATGACATTTGTTTGAGAGCTGTTGTAGAGCCATAATCCGCCAGGTAGGGTGGCTCACTGCCCTCCCTGCGTACGCAAGTTTTTTTGTCTGGGGGTCGTCTAGCTCCATCAATTCTCACTGCAAGGCAAAAGGCAAGGTCCTAGCGAGAGTGGACCTGTGCCCAGGCAATTAGTTTGTTTAATCTCATTCTGAGTTTTGTCTTAATAATTGCTTGGAGATGAGCCGTAGCTGTGCCATATATAAATTGGCGCAGTGCTCCCAAGACTAAAGCTTTGCGCCACCAGGCATTTTGTCCTGGATCAAATCATGATTTAGATTCTGGTCTAAGTGTGT
The DNA here is from genome assembly GCA_002844005.1 of Limosa lapponica baueri. Taxonomy (NCBI): domain Eukaryota; kingdom Metazoa; phylum Chordata; class Aves; order Charadriiformes; family Scolopacidae; genus Limosa; species Limosa lapponica. The sequence goes on along the minus strand of KZ506902.1, from coordinate 67,161 downwards.
TGGTATGGTCTTGATGGACCCCACTGGGGAGGTTTGGGTGGTTTCCCAGCGGTCATTCCAACCCATCCCATGTGGTGCCTGTAATTCACTATTTCCTGGATGAATTCACTCCAGGTAGGTATGTGAATTTACTCTCTAAACGATTGCGCTCCTGCAGCGTTCATAGCACGATTCATTTGTACACCACCTTGGGCATTTGATACATACATTTTTAGGTTATTTGGAAGGCCACGAATGAGAGGAGATAATCTGGCCAGGTCTGTAGGAGCTAGCATCGGGTACCACCTTAACGTACCTGTCTCATACATCGCTTGTACACATAATGCCTTTTGCACAGAGGCTGCCAGATCTAAGAATCCTGAACTCTTGATAAGAGGATCTCCTCTCTCCTGCAGATCTATGGCCCCAGCCAAATAAGCCACTCAGGTAGTTAATGACTAATTGCGGTTACCTGGGGTGGTAGTTAGAAATACTCGGGGTCCCCAATATCCTTCTGCCTCTTCCTCACTCAACAAGACCCGATCTCCACCCATAAGGGAAACCTTCCACATGTACTCCCTTTCTGGTTCCTCCAGGTGCCTGGAAGATTTTTTCCTGCAATTTAGCTAGTTCGGCAGGGGACCAGGGGACGGTATATACATTAGCATGGGCTTCTCCATCCCTCTCATCAGCAATTTCAGTCTTAATCAATAGATGAACCCATATTGGTTCTGGGAGATCATTGTCATCATAGCAAATGTCTCCATCCCATGTTTCAGTATCATCACAATGCACCACTGTATGAATGTGCTGGATCGAGTCAGAGCAGGTTTGATAAAATAATTTATTTAACCTTTCCTGCAGCTGTTCCTCTCTTCTCTCAGCCACAGTCAGTAGTTTTCCTAATTGTTCATTTTTACTTAAAAGATCATCTACTCATCTCTCCATTTTTGCCCATGCTTCCTTCTCAAAAGCCTTTAAGCCACTTTAAGTATCTCAATCCCCAACTTCAGAGCTATATATGCTACATTTGCAATCTTTTCAGGGGGTGGGGACATTTTGATTTCTTTTTGTGCGCAAAATAAACAAACTGCACCTTTTCCTTTTTTTTTTTTTTTTTAGTTTCTGTTGACTCCTACATTGTTCTATTCCCTCTACTATCTTGTCCTCATCTTTCAAAAATTTCTGGGCCCATTCAAACCCTGCCTGGGATGGCGCACAATTGCATTTCTGCAGTAGTTTATCCATGGCAATCCTGTCTGTGACACCAATTTAACGCTGCCTTCAGTAAGGCCAACTATTGCTGTGACTATAGGCCTGACACCAGAAGCACAAACAGCCTGTCTGCTGTAGGTCCAGCCACATTCAAAAGAAGCAGTCAGGTGCACGAATAGTACAGTTTCTTTTTATGCAACATATAACAGATTCGTTAAGATTGCCAGCGATAAGACTGCCACTAAACTGCAGAATAGCTTATATAGCTTTAAAGATACGATAGCGATCGCCAGCTTGATTTCCCAGGTAAACACTTGGTGTGGC